>NDXZ01017117.1:0-44021 GCA_003055125.1 Paykullia maculata
ATTGTCTTAAAACAAATAAAGTTCGTAATAAAAATAAAAAAACATTTATTAAAAAAAACTCTAAGTAAAATGTTTACAGAAACGAAATATAAAAGATACGTACTGTAAGAAAAAAAGAGCAAACAAAAGATCAGCTGGTTTTAAGACCATTTTGTAAAATAAATACAACTTTACTAGCACTAAATGTTTATTTACATTTGTACAAATAACATTAAATAACGTATGTGCATAAGTCCGAGCTTAGACGGGCGAACATTTGGAATTCCATTATGCGTTTTTTTCACGTTTACAACTAAGCACACGATCAGTTGGGTTGATAAAATTACCTGTTTGAACTTATCCTGCTCTTAATTTGTTGTTATTGTTAATTTGATTATGGTCGAAAAACAAGTAAATTTTTTTAAAGCAGTGATGTGGATTCTAGTTTTAAATTGTTGTCAGCCGAAATAACGAGAAATAAATTTATTTGGCAAATTTCCAAAACGTATCGAAAAATAAAAATTTTTTGTGTTTTTTTTTTTCAAAATTATATAAACAAAGTAAAATAAAACAATTTAAATAATATATTGCTTACATGATTTATAACGCAAAATGTTAATTGGCGAGAGAAAGTATTAAAAAAAAAATGTTGAAATAATATAAACCTTTTTATTAGTTTGAATACCCGGAAAATTTTAGACAGCACATTGAGATGTGAGTATGATAGCAATGCTAAAATTGTTAATGAAAGTACTGTCTACATACGTTTTTAATGTGTATTTTTGTGTACGATTAAAAAGACATACTTGAAGTTTTTTCATGATGCAACTTTGTTGTTCTTGATCTGTTTTTTAACAAGATTTTTTTGATTAATAAATCCTTAAAACACTGCCGTATATCCAATGTCATTTATTTTGCAATTAGCACTCCTGTGCAGTTTCTTTTAATAATCCTGTTTTAATCTGTTTTAAGGTTCGGTTTATTATTATTTGTAAATGCTGACAACATTGTTGCACATTTCCCTATTTGTATTGCAATGAGCACCACTGTGCAGTTTCTTATTAGATTCCAAACAGGCAATAAAAACTATAAAGCAGAATACCAGACATATAAACATATACATATATGCACATGCGATGTACATAGTTTCAGATATTTAATTTCTTTTGTACATGTTCACTTAATTACCTCAATAAAATAAAACTTTCTAAAGTCTTAATGAGCACTAATACATACATGCATATGTATTAAAAGGCACTGGGCAAAGGAACCATAAGACATAAAGCCCACTTACATAGACAGTTTCATTAAATTTAATTTAAGTCTATTCTTATATATAAAAAGGTTTTGTTCAAGTAACATGTTGGTAAGATGTGCCTATAAAAAACGACACTTAAAGCTAAATAAAACTTTGTTCGTGTTTCATACATGGCGATCTGCATATATATGAATGTATATGTATGTATGTATGTAAACGACATCTTGTTCTTGTCGCTTTTATATGGTAAAAATAAAACTAAACATAAACTATTATTTTGCATTTAATAATATTATTGTTGTTTTATGTCTATTTCACTGAATATATGTAACAAAAGATAAAAAAATAAAAGAAATAAGAAAAAAATATGACTTAAATTTAAGGTAACATCCCATTGTTACGTAGTTTGTGTATTAAAAAGTAAAAGCGTGTGTATATGTTTGTATTTGTTAATATGTTTGTATATACGCACTTAACACAATTCACGTAAAAATCCAACAGTTTTTTTTTGAAGAACAAAACAAAGTTTACGTGCGTTAGTCACTTTAGTTTCCATTAAATCTACAATAGAACGAATATTTTCTATGCTTAAACTTTTGCTTTTATTATGCAATGTACATGTACAAATGTATTTATACATATATTAACACATAGACACACAGATATACAAACTATTTGTTTGCCAAACATATTTAGGTGGTACAACTTATGCTCAATGTTATTTCTTATATTTTTGTGTATTTTTTATGCATGTAAAAAGCATGTTACTTGGCTTTTATAAAATCTTAAAAGACAACAGTGCAACAAACATTGTTGGAAACAAAACTACATGTTACAATAAACTATAGCCAGCATAGCCCAGAGTAGCAGACAATTAAATAAAAAATATTTATAAAAATAAAATGTATGTGATAAAAAATTAAGTTTTGAAAGTTGGTGACACCGTCTTTTTCTTAGTATGCTTATATTCAGACTCTCCTGGTATCTTAAAAGCGGAATAAGTACGAAGAAATATAAAGAATATGTTTGTGCGCTACAGATTATGCCACAAAGTAAATCTGCTTTACATAAAGCGTATCTTATCTAAACATATATATTTTTGGCTTATATTATATGATTCATGGAATTCAAAAACTTCAATATTATAGGTCTGCCGATATTTCTTTTCATGTCAAATTTTAAATCGAATAAGTCAGGTAATGTTGATGTTTATGTAAGAATATAGAGTAGAATAAATACGGATAGATTAATATCGGATCCTAAATGATTTGTATTAAATAAGGCATAAGTGGGTGGTAAGAGCTCTTATCCGGATCTATACTGAATTTGTTGATTATACAAAAAAATTACAATTTCAAGTTTTTAGAATAAACCTATGCCCCATAAACTATTTTCACTGTCGGAAAGGTGTCATAACCTCTACTGGAATCTTCACCATTTTTTACTCGAATAAGAAAATAATATACGAGTTAATTTTTGCAAAATTTTTCGACTATATTTTTGGGTTATATGAGAAATGCTTCTCGTGTTTTTTTTTAAAACTAAAGTTTGAAAGCTTTAGTTTTACGACAAAAACTATTTGATGAGAAATTTCGGTATATCAACTTTTATAGAAATTGTTTCAGTCGCTCAAGTGTGATTAATTTACGAATGTCAACGAAAAAAGACAAACTGTCATCGTAATAATATTTAAATAAATTTAGTTTTAGTAATAATCCATTAGCTATGAAATAATAAAAAGGATGTACATATGTAGTTTTAAAAAATGCAAGTTTGATAAAATTATTAAAATAAAGAAAATAATAGAAATGCAAAATTATTAATAAAAAAGAAAACCTGTAAAGCTTTGATTATTGTTATATACAGTTATGATAACTAAGTTTTTAATAAAAAAGTGGACTTTAACAAAATTCTATTGAAGTATAGTTTAGCACTAAAAACAAATTGTGTCAAATAAAAGGTTTACTAACAACAAATTCTCAAACTAATTTCAAACCAAATATGTTTTTATATTTTCTACTAAAATATTTTTTTTTGTAGTTTTGCTTAACTAATTAACATATATGTACATACTTGAGTAATATTAGTTTATGTTTTCTAAAAACTGTCAGTTGTAGTGAAATACAAAATTATCAACTAAACTAAACGTATGGTTAATATGAATCGCTATAAAAATATACATATTACTCATACGGCACATATGTTAAATGTACATATAATGTATTCTAATGCCTACATACATACAATCTAATAAATTTCAACTCCAATTATAATTCTTACCCTCAAGCTTCCACTTAAGCAAACAAAACTTTTTGAAACTTTAATATATAAAGCAGATTGATGATATTGTACTTTTAATTTAGTTTTCGAAAAATTACCCAAAGCTAAATAAAATCCTTAATTCTTGCGAAAAGTTTTTACAAATGTGTTCACAAACAAAAGCAACAAAAACTTTTGTTTTATTTACTTAAAAAAAAATACAATAAAAACTTAAAAATTGTTCTTTTTATTACATTTCACAAAATATTAACGTCATTTTTGTCTTAAGCCACTTGACCATGCTCTCCAGATTTTATCATTTAAAAAATGTTTTTTGTTTGTTGCTCCTATTGTTTTTAACAATTTTTTTTTCAGTAAAAAACGTAATCGAAAGCATTATAAAAAGTAAATTAAAATATAATAAACCAAGTCAAAAATGAACTAAATCTTTAAGTTGTTGTTAAACCACATAAAAACCCATATTTGGCACAAACACAAAGTGTCAGCTTAAAAGAAGAAGAAGGAAAAAATAATAAATAGAAAATTGCAGTTAATGACAACATTAATAACAGGAAAATGAAGTAAATGTCTAAATAAAAGGACACAAAAGCGAAAGCAAAAAAAAAAAAAAGCCAGGAAAAAAAAGAAAAAAAAAACACTTGTTCCACCAAATGTAGACAATAAGAAAAAACCGCAGAATCTTGCTATAAGAACGACCTTTCCTTATGGCCGGAAAACCATTAATTCATGAAATTTTGCTGACGTCTCACTTTTTGTCATAGTGCTGAACAGTGGATCGTAATTTAGGTTGTTTAACATATTTTAATAATTAAAAAGTATAGGACACGATATCATAGAAAAAAATCTTTTAAATTGCATTGTGATAATAAGGATGCGAAATGCAAAACTCAGACTTTTTAACACTAGCTAAGACTTTATTCACCATAGCAATTCAATTTAATACTAGATTTGAATTTAATACAAAATTTGAAGTTTGTAAAGAACACTGATTGTAAGTAATTTTGTAGAATATCGCATAATGTGAGTTGTATGACGTAATCGCTAAATTTTTTAAATATTTTATATATTGATTAACAATAAAAACGTGTAGTTTTCTATTTTATTACAATTGAGGTATCTTTTTAAATTTGTTTGCCTCATCACACTTTATCATATGAGTTGCGGCAAATCTTACTGGCAATTTGAGAATCCCTTCAAAAGGCAAAGAAAATATTATGTTAAATAAAAGACAAAAATAAAGAAACCTACAACAAAACCGAATATGAACAAAAACACAAAAAAAAACACTTTGAGAATTTAAATCCTGTAAATCCTGTTAAGACAACGAGTTTGATTTTTTTCAAGGAAACTAGATTCATTTTTTTTGTTCTTATATGTCGCTTATAAAGGTTTTTGTTTAATTTCTCATTGTCATAGAACATTTAAACACTATGTTCACAACAGTGTTGAATAATATAAAATAGTGTGTTTGTATGTGTGCAGGTGTGTAAAATTGTTGTTGTAGGAAAAAGCAATTTTATTCGAGTTTCCTGAAGACAAATAAGTCTATGTCAGGATCAAAAAGAATTCTAGCACCCCCACCACCACACAAACACTCATAAATTTCTGTATAAACACATACAATTACATCCATGCACACATATACATCTATAAATAAAACGGACAATAGACAACAATGAATTATAATGACAAAAAATAATAATCGTCATCACACAACTCAAGAGGAAAGAATTGCAGGGGAATAAATAAATAAAGTAATAAAATAAAAAAAGTCGAAATTAATAAAAGAAATATAAAACGATAAAGGAAACTAAGAACAAGAGAAACATTTCTTTTGCTAAAATTAAATAATAATATGAAAATAAGAAAAAATTGAATCGACACAGAAAATGCAAAACGAGCTATGTAACAAAAAATTTAATAATGACTTTTTTATTACTTCCGGAATGTTGGATCAAAAGACGTCGTCTCGCAAAATTAAAAAAATTTTCGACAATGGACAACGATTTTATTTAAATGACCACAAAAAGCCCTTACTAACACTAACTCGTATACGACAATTTCTTTTAAACATTATATTTATTGAAACAACAAACTTCTCCTGTAAAATTTTTAAAATGTTAGAAAGGGCGTTTTACATTTTCTGTGATAATAATATTATTTCAATTAGTGAATAGTTAGTACGTTTGAAAATTTTAAACAAAAAAATTTCTTTAAAACTAAATAAAAATTTTTTAACAAGATGCGTTTAAAAAGATTTTAAATAAGTTTGGGGAAATTATTAAATATTCTTACATTATCACCCTAGTTATGAACAATTTTGGACAAAAACGCAAGGTTTTTGGTTAAAAAAATACTTTTTTTTTGCATAACGATAACTTTTGTGTAGGTGTATCAAAATTAATTTTTAAAAAATTATAAATATGTTACATGAATGCAATTGGAGCATTAAGAGAAAAGTACATGTTGATGTTCCCAAACAAAAGTTTTCTTCGTGGCCTGTAGCTAATCATCTGCTAGAAGATTACATTTTAATTTGCTAATCTCATCTTTAATAAGCTATCTCCTTTGCAGCGTTAACAGCCTTACAAAATATATTCGCCATTGAAGCTTTTTTTATAAGCTACAGTAATTAATAATGATTCACAATTTAGATTTTGCCAATTCAACTCAATGAATATTAAACAATAGCATCTTTTAGTCCTGCATCAACTTGTTTTGCTAAATGTTTTGTTTTAAATTTTGAATCGTCTTCCTATAAAATATATTTATAAAGAGCCTAATAGGAACTGGTTTTATAAAAATATCTTGCAGCATACAGTTCTACTTCATATCCAGCTACGGATAACTCACAGGCAGAGTTGTCAATCATATATATGTATACGAAAAAATATATTTTAAGAAAACGTTGCATAGAATGTAAAGTTAAGAAAATATTGGTAACTAATGAAGAATAATGAAAAGGCATTAAAACCTATTGCAAGTAACAACGTATACAGCAAAAGTTAAAAAAAGTATTAAATCACTATTAGTTACCCTCCATAGGAAATTCTTATGAGTCACAATAGATAACTTTACTCTTGTTAACAGAAATTTTATACTTGTTTGATTTTCTAAAATATTTATTTATTTACTCAAATTTGTGTTTCAAAATATGAAATAAGAAGATGTTTTAAAGAATAATGAGAATAAAATACTCTAGTTTTTTGACCTTTTTAATATTATTGTTTTTATATAAAATATTAAAACCAATAAAAAATTCCTGGCGAAATATGGGAAAGAAAAATATAATTTAAATGAAAACTTTTTTATATAAAAACAGACCTCAAGCTTAAATAATTAATTCGTGAGAATAACGAGAATTTTTAAATTCATTAATGAGTAAAAATTTATGGTAAATATTGCATTTTATTACAACAGCTTCCATTTATTTTTATTATTTAATGTACAAATTTTTTTTATATATATAATTTAAGCCATTGAAAATAATTACATACTTATTTTCATTTAATAGTTCATAATATTAAAATTAGTTCATTAATAGAAGAGAATTAAAATTAATTTTTGTAGCCACAATATTCTTTATCTTGTTTAGCTGCTGTTATTTTTTATTTCAATAATTTGTGTTATTAATACACTTGTTAAATAAAAAATCTTTATAATTTAAGCTTATTATGAAAACGCTTGAAATAAAGAAGAACCAAAAATAAACGATATCTACTTAAAAAACAATTATGGCAAGTGTATATTTTAACAATCTTCATTATTCATTTTGTTTTTTGTTTTATTTTGTTATGGATGCTTTGTTCAATTCTCCTTGGGGTAAAATACGTTTTAATTATAATCTTGAAGATGTTGCTGTTCAAAAGTGTGTTACTGCTTTAAAACAGAGTTTTTTGTGCTAATCTTAAAATTAAACAATAATTAAAAAATTTTTCACATAAAATTCAATAGAAAATAAATTTTAATTTATTAAAAAGCGACCAATGATTGATGCTTATTTATTTATCAATAGAAAAAAGTTAAACTGAAATTAAAGTAAACTAAACATCTCATCGATCCCCTGGGGATTTTCACAAAAAATCCCCAAAACTGAGAGCTTTGGTCGTCAGCGGATTTATCGGTAACAGTGCCGTCATATACAATATATACTACTGACTATCACGTAGTCTTAGTTAATCAGCTAATTTTTTTAACCGCTTCTTTGCAACGTTAGTTTTTAGTCTAGATACGCTGTATATTTGCTTTAGGTCCATAATATATTTTTATTGTCTTGTTAAATGCTGCTTTAACAATATTCTGATACTGGCTAACATTTTTTTGTATTACATAGATATTTTTACTTTAATATCAAAACCAATTGGAGTTTAAAAGTGACATTTAATAAGAGACAGAAAGGCATTTTTTATTGTTAATGGTAGTTGCTTCGGCTTAGTTGCTTTTAAATGTTTAAATGAAATATATACATAAATTATAACATGTAAAAAGTACAAAGAGATAATGTTTTATAAATGCAATAAAAAATTAGCACATGATTATCAAAGTTAAAAAAATAATGGCTTCCAAAGAAATCATTTTTTTTCAAAAATAATCATATAAAAATTTTTAATTTAGAAACAATTAGAAAATTGGTTAACATTATAAACCAAAAAAAACTTCTTGTCGATCTTCTACGAAATAACCAAACAGAGTTTACAAATTTTTTAGAAAACTCGATTTTATAAAAAATCACAATTGATATAGTGAGACTTAGTTTACTATATGTGGGTTCAAGCTTAAACGTTTTACTTATTAAAATAACATTCTGAAAACTTGATTTCTAAGTTTTAAATAAATTAATGATGTAGTTTAAAAGATATATTGATTTTCATTTGTTTAGACTCAGCACTAAATGTTCTTTTTTAAATTGATGTTTAATAACACTCACACACGCTCTTGTTAAATTTGTTGTTTGTTATTTAGTCACTAATGCCAAGTTACCATGGCAAGTTACACGATTGAACAGCACGTTAGTATCCAAATAAGTGTTTGATAGTTGTCCAGGTTGCGGCCGTTTTACGGCAGATACAGTCGACTCTGCAACGCTAAGTAGCTAAATTTAAGACGACCGGCTTAGCAAAGAATCAGCAAACACCCGTACGTTGAAGGAACTACAGGTTGGCTAAAAACATTGCCTTTACCGTTTACCTGAAGCAAGCGGTTCCTCACCCAGAAGCTTAAAACTAATGACCAAAGACAATTCTGTCTGTACATTATTATTATATGTATATATGCGTAACAGAAGAAATTTGTTGTTTTTTGTAATGTTTGTATTAAAGATTGTTGTGGTGAAATTTTTAAGAGTTAGTCTTATATTTTTGCACATAATTTTACTTTTACATTTTTTTAGATTTTTTTAAATTGCTTCTCAATAAATCTTGTTGTACTTGGCTGAGATATCTTATTCTTGTTTTCAAACTACATCTGGAAACTAATAAGACTTATTGGTCTAGCCGAGAGTGTGTTTTCTATAAGCAGACGGATAAACGAAAGCACATGGTTAACTTGACTTTAAGTATAATAATAATATAGCTAATAACAAAGTGCTTATGGTTCGAAACGTCCATTAACACCTTATTAAAAATGACTTAATATGTAATATATCCAACATTCTCTATTATTTTTTTTGCATTTACAGAGACTAAAATATTTGTATCAGATCTAATAAAAATAAATATTAAACCTGAAACTCATATAAATAATAAAGCTTATACATCTTAGAAAAAATTATTCTCATTTCCAAGTGCTTTCTATATAAGTATGATTTTATTTAAAACACTTTACAACAAAGAGTTTGAAATTTAAGTAATATTTTAGTTTATTTCTTTATTTTCAGCTTAAAGTCACTGAATCATTATTAATTTTTCAATTTACCTATTCCTATCATAAACAACCATTCACGTTTGCTTATTTACAGTTTTTTTCCCATTGTAAAAATTCCAAAATAATGAAAAATATGAAAAAAGTAAGAAAGAAACCGAAAGAATTGTATAGATTCGTACTCATATACCATGTTTTGTAAATTTTCCCTATTTTCTTTTGGGTGATAATAAAAAATTTCTTTTGTGTCCACTTAGAATTTCAAGCGAAGAATGTCCTTTAGTTAAAGCATTCAGACGCAAAAAATACATACTTATAGTTATTTATATTAGGGTGACCCTTATTTTTGTAAATCATTATTTTTTTTGAAGCACAACTTTTAAATACTTTTCTATTTATTCAAAAATATTAAGAAAAAAATATTACCTCTTTTTTTTGAACTGCAGTTAACCCTTACAGCTTGCACTTGCACCCTAGTTTTACCAATTTATATGTATGTGTATGTTTGCTGCAATAATACAATTATATTATTTATCCTATTGGTCCTAACATTTTTTAAGATATTACATTTATTCTGCATTATTTAATAAAATTCATAGTCAACTATAACTAAAGTCTTTTGAACAAAATACAAACAATGTGTTGTGATACAACATTATGGCGTTTAAACTGAGCTTATGTTTTCTTGGAACGTCGCATTTATAAATTCCTTGTAAAAAGGTTTTTTTTAAACCAAGAATAAGCAAATTGTTAGAAAAATATTTTTAATACAAAAATTGCATCCTTCTTAATATATTGTAAGCCTGAACTGTACACAACTTTAATAAGAGATGATTACTGCGAATTATTAAAATTATGTATATTGTTTTGAATGGCGATTCAGAAAAGACAACAAAAACCAAGCTGACCTAAAGATGGTTAGGTAAGGTCGACAGAAAGAGCCTCGAGGGGTCTCATATCCCTTAGGACATACACTTAAGCCTTCAATCGGCTTGTTGTGCGCCGCTTAATAGATGGAAACCTTAATTTATCTAATCTAACCTAATGAAAAGTTGTGTTTTTGAAAGTCTTGAAAGCCTAAGCACAAACAGACACAACAGTTTTAAATGCCACTGTAAATAAGTTAAACCAACACCTTTGTGTAAAGGGGCATTTATTTTACCACTTCTTGATAATAAAGTTAATAATCAAACTTAAGAAAATGTTATTGAGAAAAAGTGCCCGTTATTACAACTTGCCTTTAAAGTTACTGTTAGTAAAAGGTATCTTTAGCTATCGTAAGAAATAAAGTTGCATTTCATTATTAAATTTTTCAACTAAAATAAATTTTATAATTTTAAAATTATAGCAATATTGTTTTCTGTTTACCAAAGACTACAATCTTTTACATACAAAGTAGCAGAGTTGAATAGTTGAAAAAGAAAACGTGGCACCTTTATCTAGTACAGACAATCTTAACACAAACCTTACGTTAAAAGTTAAAGGTAAAAAGAATTTCCCTAAAGTTTACCATTCACTTTTAGATTAAAGTGTAGTTATAACATTGAAAAACTAGTTATCTGTTCGATAACATCCTAACTTTAGCTATTGGTAAGTTGTAATAATGGCCCTAAGTCTCAAGTTTTGCCAAACGCTATATTCCATTGAAGAAAGGGATATCCTTTTAAAAGTCTTCAAGACTTGAGTAATAAAAAACTATTTTAGGTATTTCATTTTCATTTTTTTAATTTAATAGAAAAACTACTAGTTTTGAAAAAAATTCTGATTCAATTGGCAACAGTTGCAATCATGTTAGAAAGAAAAAAAATTCATAATTGAGTATGGTTAACATATATATAAGTTATTTATTTCTATTGCCTTTCAACATTAAATTTTTTTTTTGACTTATAAGGGACATCCTTAGCTATATATACATACATACACTAAAGTATATAATTGAATAACAGAGAGGGAAAACAAACAAGTTTTTTGATTTAAAAAAATTTCTAAACAGTACTTTCTTGACATCTGAAGTACTTTTTTAACAAGCCTAAGATAATAATTTTTTTCATATATTTTCTGAAGACAAATCATTTAAAACAGATAATTTAAAAACTTAAATTTTATTATTAGATTATCGTGTAAAAAAAATATCTAATAATACATTTGGATATCAAATAGTTAAAATAAAATACCAAATCATTAACTTTTCCATCCCTGTTGCATAACCAGTCAAGAACCCTTACAAAATAGTGTTCTAAGGAATTTCTGTGTTAAAAATATGTTTGTGCTTCATGGCAAACTTTTCTAGGGGTTTTTCTTTAGTTGGTTTCTAAACTTATTATTTCACATAGAGTCGAGTAGTAAGTGGAGGTAAGTGCATATGGATAAAAGAAAATCTTTTATATTTCTTAGCATAAAAACAAAAAATAAATACAATATATGTATATTTTTAAAATATACATATAAACTTTTATTTCATTTTGTTTATTTTATATAAGCAGAAGAATAAAAGTGTGCATATATCTTGTGGTTATTCCTTATCTTTGTAATAACCAGACAAACGTACATGCACGAAGAATATATATATATATATATGGGTCATTTCACGTCAAGTGGACCAACTTGAAAAATTGATTCGGATGAAATTTGCACCATAGTTAGTCCTATTAAATAGTATGTTAGACGCAATTTTTTAACAAGATCAGTCAAGAACTCTCTGAGTTAGAGGGGGTCAAAATATGACCTTTTGGCCAACAAGGTGTTTTTTCTCATCCATGTAACTTATTACCTATTGCTCTTAGCAAAATTTGTCTCAAGTAGTTTATATAGCTATTTTTTCAATCTTTTGAAAAAAGATTTGTTTCAAAAAAATAAAAATTTTTTTATAAAATTTTTTTTTCAAAATGGGCCTTTTTTTTTTTTTGCTCAAAAAAAGCTAAGAACATTTCCTTTAAGACATTTGTGGTCGCTTAGTGGGATGCGAGTGGGATATCTATGAAAAAAATTATTTTGTACCTTAAGATAAGGATTTTTAAATTTTTACCATATATGTGCACTATTTTGAATTTTTTCCTGTTTGTATGTAAGTGCTTCTAAAACCTTAAAAATAAAACTTATACTGAGTAACTAGACAAATGAACCTTTCCGACAGTATATAACATACCTAACTAAAATTTCATACCTCCGATACAACAATAGGGGAACTCACTCTTCGCACTCACACACACTATGCAGGTCGTGCATATCGTGCAAAAAAGCAAACATTTGCAAGACCACAAAAAAAATGCACAAAAATGTAATTTGCTTCACTTGAGCAAATTTGCACAACTAAAAATCAGTGCAAAAATTTGCACAACAGAAACAGCTGACTAAGTGATTCAAAACAAATAACTTAAAACCTGTGCATACAAGGCTTAACGGCGGCGGAGGCCGACGCGTAAATTACCTTTCGGACATATGTAAATACATAAAAATATACATACGTACATACATTTATACATGCAAACATACATAGTTTTGGTTATTTCTTTATTACTATTGATTTTAAAAACAAATATGTTCTCGAATGTTATGAATGTGTATGTTCTTTTTACTGCTGAACATTAAACAACTGCATTAGTTTTGATATATTGACTGCGGCCACGGTTATGGCGGCATTGAAGTTTTTATCACCTACAAAATCAGCTGTTATCAAAAGCTTCCAACATACTTAGAAATATACACTCACGGTTTGTAGCAAAAAAATAGTGCATACTTGCATTAATTGCTAATGTGCTTCGAAGAGTGAGTTCCGCTAATATGTTTATTTAAATTTTCAACATTTCTATAGCAAAAAAAAAAAAAATGATTTTATTCCTGAGGCTATCATATTGTTGGTATTACAGTATCGGAGGCATGAAATTTTAGTTAGGTATTTTATATACCGTCGGAAAGGTTTATTTGTCTAGTTTCTCAGCATACGTTTTTTTTTAAGGTTTAAAAGCACTTACACAAAAATAGGAAGAAAATTCAAAATAGTGCAAATGGTAAAAATTGAAAAATCCTTGTTTTGAGGTACAAACTATTTTTTTTCATAGATATCCTACTCGCATCCCACTAAACGACCACAAAGGTGTTAAAGGAAATGTTCTTAGCTTTTTTTTGAGCAAAAAAAAAGACCCATTTTGAAAAAAAAATTTTATTTTGCAAAAAAAAAATTTTTGAAAATATTGAAAAAATAGCTATATAAACTACAATTTTGCTAAGAGCAATAGGTAATAAGTTACATGGATGAGAAAAAACATCTGGTTGGCCAAAAGATCAAATTTTGACCCCTGCTAACTCAGAGAGTTCTTGACCGTTCTTGTTGAAAATTTGTCTCTAAGCTACTATCTAATAGATAACTAACTATGGTGCTTCCCGATCGGAAGACATCGATTTCAAAAGTTGGTCCACTTGACGTGAAATGACCCATATGTATATCCAAGCAGAAATTTCTATTGTGAGGTAAACTGGTTTGTAATTTTCGAAGTATATTACCAACAAAAACTTTTTTAATGTGAAGTGCGTTTGTATGCCAGTAAAGGTATGTGCTGCTTACAACATTTGGATTATTTTTTTGCTGGGATATAAAATATTATATTATTTATGTAAAATAATAACTAACTATTGTATTTACATACTTTATTGTACACATTTTTATTTATTTACAATAATATAAACATTATAAGGTAAGTACAGCATATTTAATCTTGCAGAAGGGGGGACATAAATAGCAGACTTTTAGCTAAGCTTGAAAATAAAAACAGATTAAATAGACTTTGAAAACATAGTCATATTCGTAACCTCATGACAACTGCTGTTGTTGAGATGTTGTAAAATGATTCGGTGTAAGTGATAAAATAATATATTTACTGCCACCTGCAGTTGTGAATTCGCTAAAACCTTTTTTAAAATTATAATTTAAAGAATTTTTTTTTAGCTTGAAATAAAATTGTAGCACTGCAAAAGCAATGCATGAAAAATAGTTAAGTTTTCAAAAAAGTTTAACTCACAGTATAAAGAGAGGAATGATATTCTGTCTTTTAGTTTCTTTTTGCCTGCAAATCTAGTTACAGGTTTTAAAAAAATTTATTCAAAATGACGGGTTTTCCATATACCTAATATTAACTTCGATAGTCTTTTGACAAAATATTAAATTAAGGATGCTAAGTCCATATGTTTAACCACAACTGTAACAGCTCATTCATAATCTTTGTCATAGCAGTTACATTTATCATACAGTCTGACAGGTGTGTAATTTATTGATTATGTCCTTAATAGCACAACGACTACCACCAGCAAATAGTTAAACGTTTACTAAAAAAATGATTATATCACGTTTTAAAACTACAAAGTTCAATGTTTTATATAAATAAGTAAGAAAAAAAGAAAACCAATGTGTTACAGAAGAAATTACTAAATATATTGCCAGCAAACAATTTTAAATAAATAATAAAAATTGAAATACTTTTTCGGTGTATCTATTAATCCTTAATGTTATCTTGTATTTCTATTATCAAGCATTAGAAGTATTGCATGAGTCTCATGTTAACTAAAGTAACTTGTGCGGTTGACAATATATTCTCGTTAAGCTTAAGGCCAACTGAAGTACAAAATATTCTTCAGACAGTAGGAAAGTGTCATCTTCAATTTGCTAGTGGCAACTTTATTTAAGAAGCCAACAACTTAAAATGTTTTCCAACCCTCTTTATCTACTTTGTGTGTTTTCTACTTTTTTTTTTGTTAAATTAGTAAAAAAAAAATAAACACAAATACAATGATTTTCTTCTATTGAAATTGCTTGTATAAGTTAACAACTCCAACCACTTTAATGTTAACAAACAATAAAAGACAAGATTTTATTGTTACTTCTCACGTGTTCGTGTGTGTGTGTGTGTTTCTTTTGCTACTTATTTCTTTTAACTTTTTGCAACCACTTAAACTAAGAACGATGTAACCAAGTGTTTGACATACACGTAGATTCTATTGATATATATATTTTTTTAGAGTTGGAAGTTGATGCAGCTGTTATGTGCAACCATTTTTAAAACGGGGGCAAGTTTTTAAGAAGTTTCAGATATTATTTTTTTTAATAAAAAATTTTTTTTTTTGTATTAAACTCTTGTATGGATAAGTTGGTTAAGTATTTAGGTAAATGTGATTTTTTATTGATAAATTATTTAAAAACTTAATCACGTTTAGAAGACATTAGATGGTTCTTTCCTGAATTTTTTAATCTGATTATATTTTCTAACTTGGCAGACAAGTGCTTTTCAAGTGCACACGTACGAAAACAAAATGAGTGATTTTTTTAGTTAAAAATTTCATTGATTGACTTTTAATTATTTAAGTTGTCACAATCAGTTAAATAACAATAATTTTATAATAACGATGTTTTTGTTTATTGTAGGAATAGTAAGCTATTGTTATATTATGAAAACGTTACACAGAGTTTTATAACAAAAAGTTAAAAAAAGTAAGAGCGCTATATTTGGCTGAGCAAAATCGTATATACCCTTCACCATGTATGGCCTCTTTGGACAAATGGTCCAATTTTTTTCAAATATATCTTCAGTTTATCTCAAAGCTGCAAAACAATAATTTTTCTGTTAAAAAAAAGAGGCAGTCGTTTTTTTTTTTGCTTATATCTCAGCTGGTTTTGGATAGATCTTGCCAGTTTTCAATACCGATTTTCTCGAAAATATTTCCAAAAGTTTAATACCAAACGACGGATAGACGAACAGACAGACAGGCGGACAAACGGACATAGCTAAATCGACTTCCTTATCTATAAAGATACAGAATATATTTAATTTATAGAGCCACAAATGACTACTGTAGAAATTACAAACGGGATGACAAACCTATATATACCGTTGCCACATGTGTTAAGGGTATAAAAAAGTTGCTTTAAATTTTTTGAAATCTTTTATTAATCGCTTAATAATAGTGTATTAATTGAAAAAGCTGAAGAAAAACAAATTCGTTTTTAGATTCGTTTAAATAATTTTGATTCAATTATAGTTTAATTTCAAGAGCATGTTTGCAGCAAGGTTTGATGGAATCAAAAATGTCTAAGACTAATTTTTAAGCAAAACTAAATTATAACATATATCGTTTAAAATATTAACAAACTTATTTTTATATGAAAAATTCATGAACTAAAAAGCCTGACAATATTATTCAAAAACATCTATATAAACTAATGTTCAATTTATTTTCAAAATATGAACTTTCGTACAGCACACACGGCACAGTGACTACACAGTCAAATACACACTTGACTACATCTTGCTTTAATGCAATATAAAGATGGAAGACAAAATCACAAAAGCTTTCAATTTGTTCCCTTCCGATGGATGGGTATAAAAGCGAAGACAAGAACGTGGTTAGGGACAAGGGTAAATGACAGAAAGATCTTAGAAGCTGGTGAATTTCGTTCTCACTCACCAAGAAAAAGTATAGAGTAGTTAAATGGGAGAAATTCAGTTGCTAATAATATAAAATTGTGAGTTAAATAAATGATATTTACATACAACAGCATAGTACCGATCAAAGAGTGCTGAAGATGAAACCGTAGCTGGTTTCGAAAATGCATTACACTCGGCTAGTGTCGTACCCGATTTTTCATAATATTCTAAACAATAATCACATGAATTGAAAGGCCTGACAATATTAATTAAAAACATTTGTATAAACTAATGTTCAACTAATTTTCAAAATAAGAACTTTCATCTGAAAATTTTTAAAATTATCTTTAAATTTTATACTTTCGTAATATCCATAACAAAATTCATCAAATTGAAAAAAAAGTTAGCAAGTTAAATATATCAATAAATATCGCTTTAATGTAATTAGTTTTTCCAAAAATTTAATTGAAACAAGTAAAAACAAAAAATCCCATAAAAATGCATCAATGCAAAATAAATGTTTGGAAATTATTTCACACAGCCTTTACACCTAAACATAATCAACTAATACATAGACAGACGACATCGTTAATTTGCATTAGTAGTCTTAATATAAATTAACTTGTGAATTATCCACAATCCAATATGTATTAGATTTGCCGTAAATGCACGAAATCACAGTGAATTTAAACTAAATTTAGTTATTTCAATATGGCAACATTGTCAGATTGTTTACAATTATAAAATTAAAAAGGATTCAAAATCGATTGTTCTTAGCAAAAAAAAAGAAGTATTAAAATATAAATATATTATTTTCATTTGAAGATTTTTTAGGGGAAGAAGCGAAGTGTGTGGTGCGATAGCGATGCACAGGTTCTGTTAGAGCTGTGGATAGAACTTGCCACCGATTTGCGACGTACAAAAATAAATGGGCACATTTACAAAGTTAATAATAAACCTACAAATTTCTACAATTCCCTGTCTCTTATTTCAGAGTGTCCTACTACGATCCCAACTTGTAGCAACATGTTTAAAATAGGGTTGGTTGCTAGGGCTTGTATAATTTTGCATTATGAAGCATTTTCAGCAAAAGTAATTTTAGCTTTCTTTCAAATAAATAGTGCTTTTTCACCAACAGCATAGCTGCTAAATGCAAAAAAACTGTCGTCTGTCAGAGTAAAATTTTAATTCACATTAGTGAGCTTTTAATGCAAATTAACGCTACCGTCTGTGTACGCTGTAAGAGTATTAAAACAAATCCATTTATCTATATGTAAATACATTTAGTTATTACACAAATTATTGCAAACAATGAAGGGTAAGAAATTAAAAAAAAATGCATATCGCGTATGAGTGATATAATTTTTAATATGAAATATTTATATGTATACGCCTGTAATATTATGACAATATGAATAATCTGAGAAAACGTAATATGCAAAATTCATGTTTTTTCCTGTGCGACGTATTGAGACAGAGATAAGGTATTTATCAGTTTCAGAACTTTTTTTGAATTTTGTCATTGATTTGTTAGAGCATATTTCACACGTTACAGCGGTTTTTTGCATATTTCTGTTTTAAGAGCGTTTTTCAAGTTTTTTTTAGAGCATATTTAACTCTTTTAATGCATAGTTTAATATAAAAAATACTAGATATTTTTTAAGTTTCTACTGCATATTTAACGCACATAAAATACTTTCCCTGGATATAACTTAAGGTGGTTATATGTACCCTTTACTGCCAATCAGGATTACAAATAATTTTCATCGTATATAATATATAATTTTCACTTCCATATATTTATGTGTAATAAAATTTATAATTAATACTGTTGACAGCTATTAAAATAACGAAATTTACAATAATTTGCAATTATCAGAAATATATAGGAATAAAAATGGGTAAATTAACAGCAGTAGGAGGAAGTAAGTATGTATTTCAAAAACTCTGGTTGAATGTGTTTAACTTTGTACAACATTTGCGAAGATCCATTTTAGGACGTAAACTGAATTAATATACAAAGCCCTAAAACTGTAATAATTTTTATTACATAGCTGAGCGAACCGGCTTCGCACGAAAGTTATTTACTAATGAAAAAATTAGAAATGCATTTTGCGAAAAAATATATGTCGATCCAGCCGTTCTCAAGTGATGCGATCACATACATGGACCATTTCATTTTAATATACATATGTCCATAATTTTCACACGAACAAAAGATAACGCACAAATTCATAAAATGCTATGAATTGAGTAAAAACTTTAAGAATAAACAATATGCAAATAAATATTTAAAAAAAAAATCAAAAATATTTTGAGAAAAAAAATTTACCATAAATAGCACTATTTCTTGATACTATATTATTTTAATTAAATATGGCATTTTTATATAAACATTGTTTATATTTACTTTTACTATACTCAGATTTAAAAAAAATTGATACGTTTAAAAATTTTTTTTGTCATATTTTCATTAGATAACTTATTTATCAACACGCGCTATATAAACATTTTTTTTTTGGCAAAAATTGCTGTTTTGTTTATATACCAATATTTCCATACAAAAAACTTCCAAGTTGTTAAACTTACTCATCAGAAATTAAGAAAATTAAGGAAAACCACCAGAAATTTTTTTTGAAAGCACAGTACATCTACGAATATTAATTAATATGTATGTTAATAAATAAACTTTAGATATTGATTATCACGGACTAAAATTAATACAGTTTAAAAAAAAGGAACATCCAGAATCCAGAGCTTTTAATAGGTAGTAGCCAAGGTTATATAGAAAAAATGAGAAGCGAATAGGAGGACATTTTAATATAATTTTTTAAATTAAGTAATATTTTTATCGAATTCGTACATAAGTTGAAAGGTATTCGACTCTAAAATATCTCTATTTATGTATTTTCTTTTTTTGGGCGGTGCCACACCCCCTGCTTAAGGCAATTTTTGCATAATATTATAGGTAATAGTACAAAGGTTTGATACAAAAGATATAGCAGATCTCAATACTTCTAAAGTAATTTATTTGAGTTGTACAGTAGGTGCCACCACCCTTTATATGGTTTTGTCGGTTTTTGCTTAAATAAGCCTACAGATATCAAAGAGAGTTACGCTAAGTTTAAGATGGCAGCTATTATAGTTTCTCAAATATCATATAGTTATATATTTCTGTCATTAAAGGTGTTTGAGTTATATGGGCGGTACCACACCCACTGATTTGATCCTTAAATTTTTTGTCTCGGAAAATTAAAGTGGTATAAGAGGCAATAGTACAAACTTTTGTGGCTATTGAGGTAACAGTCCTTCAGATATGCCATAAAATGTATTTGAGTTGTATGGGCGGTACCACACCCCCTGACGCGATCCTTATAATTTTTTTCTCGAATAGGCGAAATGGATAAGATGATAGATTTAGCAGTGCTCTTTACATTTCCAAAAATATATTTAAAATGTATAGGAGATACCACGCCCCTTATTTTTTTTTCATACAAACCGTCTCCTGAAAATTACAAACTAAACCAAAAAAAAAACTTCAGGTAAATCGATCCAGCCGTTCTTAAGTGATGCGATCACATTTTTATATAAATAGATTTATGCGTATATTTTTTTTTAACATTATTAATGTTTAGTTTTTTGTATAACAAAATGGTTCACTATTTTTTTTTTTAAAAACTTTATCTATTTTCTAATCTATGCAAACCTTGTGAATAAAGTGACATAAAGTATTTGCTCTTTTTTTGGTAAATTGTATAAAGTTGCTGCTGGTAATATACGTGTATGGTGTAAATTAAGCAATATTTTATTCCCTTTAAAATAATTTTTTATTTTGGTTTTACTAAAAAGTCAATTGTGTATTTATTTATTCGCATAAATTTTACAAAATGTATAGTTTATTAAAAGAAACCATCCAACCAAACAATATATTTAAGATATAAACGTATGTGTATTAAAACATACTCATACATGCTCTAGTAAAAAGTTTAAAATCTTAACATAAAGTAAAAGTTTGTCTTAACACAAACACTAAAGCAGTTTGTCATAACACAAACACTAAACCCAGCAGCAACAATAGCAGCAATAGCTCCATTAAATATTCATATGTGTTTTGATTCTAAGACCAGACTTTTACAAATACGCATAAAGTTAGTAAAAGAAGAAGAAGATTCGTTATGAAAATTGTATAAAACAAAGGAAAAGTTTTTATTTGCGCTTGAATTTATAAATGTGTAATGTAGGTGTTCTTTTTTAATATTTTGGTAATTTTTTCTATTGTTTTTTATTGTATCTAACGAACACGAATCTTACATTTATTTAAGCACATCCGTTATAAAAGCTCCTTAAGAACTACAAAACTTTTCATAAACTCTGTTAAAATAAATATAAGCTCACGCATATACAGACGTTTAAACATAGAACACTCAAACATTTACTATTACATTCACACTTGTGTATAATACCATATACATATGTACATACATAGAAGAATTAACTTTAAACTATATTTTCCAACACATGCTCAAGTGATTTGTAGTTATAGCACTAAAACCACACATACAAACATATTTGTGTATATACCTAAAAAACCTACTAAATAAACGAGGGTCGGTTAATAGTTCTGTTATCAAATATTGTTTGTTGTGACTTTTAATACTATTTGCATTAAAATTAAAAATTATATTTCAATCAAAACAAACCTTTTAAACACATTACAAACATGTTAAAGTATTCATTTTGAAAACCTGTCTTTAAGAAATAAAATAAAAAAGTAAGTTGTAAATAAGAGCTAAAATTCTTTATATGACATCTGGTTTTAAATTAAGATTTTTTTTTTAAATTAACCCCACATTTTATATAAAATAACGTGACATGGGTTTTTTAACTTAAACGTCAAGTAAGTCGTGTAAAACACAGTGGTTAAACAAATTTACAAAAGCACCGCACAAAAGAATTTTAAAATGATTTTTTAGACTAAGCATCGATTTTTTTTCAATATTATTTAACTTTAGTAAAACATAAACTGTTTGTTTTCCCTTTAAATATGGCTTAGTATGGCGCTTGTGTTAAAAACAAACATTTTTATTAAATTACAATAAATTTGTAATATACAAAACTTGTTTACAATTCGCTTCTATCCTCATATATATGTAAGTATATTAGTATGTACATATAAACTAGTGTGACAGCATTAGTGTGTATATACCTTGTACGTGGACTTATTTTTCTTAAACTTTGCTAAACGAAAACCCATAATTAGTAAGTATCCGTGTACAAAAGTATTTATGAGATTGTCTATATTCCTATGCACAGCCAAACATACATTTCATACATCTATATCTATATGTGCCCTGCTGAAATAACTCAATTTCTAGCTGAAATAACATTAAGGGTATAATAAAATATGTTTCACATTTAAATAAGAAAATGTTGGCCACTGTAACACCGACTAAATGAATGTAGTTTAAAAAAGTATACTATTGCAACAATATTTCGGCTTTTGATTCAAAAATATCTAAAATTTTAATTTTGCTGTTAGTTTAACCTCGTCTATATGCTGCAACATACTAGTGCTTGGGCCAGAGAACCTATACATAAATGAAGTGGCGTAGACCAACAACAAAATCAAGGTTTTGTTATTTTTTGGAGCATAACAATTGTGTTAAATTTCTATAAAAAAGCAAAAAATTTAAAAAGAAATATTGTGCTTCTGTAACAACTATACAGGGTATCTGGTAGCAAATTTATAATTTTAAATACAATTATTTCAAAAAGTTATTAACGGTACGGAAAGAAGGTAGCGCCGTTGGAATTACTGATTGTGCGGATTTGTCAGTAACGATATAGTGAGCATCGCGCGTTCGCTGTGAAGACATTTTTTAAGAGCGTTTTCACATTGTAGATCCTATTTTTTTAAGCGACGAGGCTCGTTTTCACTTGAACGGCCACGTCAACAAGCAAAACTGCCGTTACTGGTCTCCCAAAACCCGCAACCCTCGATTAAAACATCGAAAACCATTGCATTGCCCCAGGGTAATTGTTTGGTGTGCCTTATCCACGCATGAGATAATTGGACCTTTTTTTTTCGAAAATTCAAGACTCCGTTTTGAACAGTGTGTCCAACTCGACGGAAGACATCTGGTTGACATACTCTTTAAAAAATAAAATCCGCATTTCCATTTTATCGTTCAATGCTCCTTATAAAACTTTGTGTCAATTATTACGTTTTTTATTAAAGTTTGAAAATATAAATCTACCATCAGATTAAATTTTTATGCACTGGTAACACAAACTCAAGCGGTTGAAAAATGATTATTTTTTTTGTTTTAAAACTTCAAAAAAATAATAATTTAACGTTTCAATTTTACTTAAATTTATTTTAAAGTGTTATGTCAATTGAAAATCGAGCCAAAATGAAATTTGTTTTAAACTGTTACATTAAAATCTATTTTAGATGGTGTTCTTTGGCCACCCCTCTTCCAAATTCTTAAATTGTATTTGAAGAACAAATTTCAATAGCGTTGACACTTGTAAATTCCGCAGGCGATATTTATATCTAGTACTCAAGATACCGATCAAGGAGTGCTGATGATGAAAACATAGATGGCTTTTAAGAACTCATACTTCTCGGAGTGTGTTGGAAAACTGACACTTTTGAACTATCTCATGTATTAATTATTTTCTTCATAAATATCAATATTATAAATGATCTTGAACTTAAACAAAAAAATCCAATTTGGTTAATTGTAACATTTTAAAAGATAATTTCTCAAATAACTGTTTTTATGTTTCCAATTATTTCATAGGTTCAAAAGTAAGATTTTTAAAAAAAATGTATGACTCCTTTTAAATGGAATTTTAAAGCTTTAATTACTAAGCTTTCAAAATGTCTCAAAAAACCTTTATTAAATTAACAATAAACATATCCAGGTGACCCCCGATTCACGAAGGTTTGCTATACAAAATTTCGAATTTACGAACATCATTAAATAATTATAAAAAATAAAGAAGTTATTATAATTATTTAAAACTAATTTTTTTTTTATTGTAAAATTTCCTTTTTTAATAAATATCTAATGTATTTTTTTTATCGAATAAATTTCTTTTCTAATTTTGTTATAAATGTTTCTATAAATAGGGTTTCGCATAACAAACGTTTTGGGTACACATCTATGTATTTTTAATACAAATTTATACTTATAAGGATCTCGTTTTATGAATATTTTTAACCCCTGGAACGTATCTATTTATTTTCAGTAGAATGCCATACTAATATTAAGCTCGCTATACGAATATTCGATATACGTCCATTTTTACAGTACGTATCCTATTCGTAAATCGGGGGTCACTTGTACATATAAAAAAAGTTAGAGCCTTAGTTAGCAATAAAAGATATAGATTTTCAATTGTTGGCAGGGTATGCATTAATATATAAAAGTGTGTGTGTTAGTTTTACTTTTTTTAAGGAAATAATCTAACGAAAGAAATAAAAGTTTTCTTTTCACTAATTGTGCGCAAATATTGTAAAAGACAATATAAGTATTAGAAATTACATGATGATGTTGTTTTTGTGCGTGATGAAGCAGATGATTCTTTTCCTCATTTTTACTACGAATATGTTTATGTTAAAGAAAAAAACTAAAGAAATTCCTAAAATACATACATATAAAAGGAAAATAACTTGTCATCTATACAATATTATGGATGTTAAAAAGAACAAGTTGAAAAAGAACATTTACAATAAAACTTTAATTTATGTTTTCCAAGACAATTTCAGCTCTTTTAATGAGTTACATTAGTAATACTTAGAGATACTGTATGGAGGAATACTAGTTCAAAGTATGTATTTCTTAAGATAGTTTGTATTGTTTATATGATATGTTAGAAATAAAAGGGAAATTATTTTCTAATTTATTTATGGTTGTTAGAAAGTAGGTCATAAAGGTAAAGAAATAAGTCATATTATGATATAAAAAGTTAAGAAATCAAGTCTTTTTACAAATTATCTATAATGATTTAAGTTGTAAATTAACGCGTGTTATGAGAAAATGATAAAGTACATATTATATAATAATATTGTATATAAAACATATGTATTTCCGAAAAACTTTAACAAATCATATTAAGGCATAAAATAATAAATTTAAAAAGGTTTAAATTAAACAAACTCACATAGGATGGAATATGAAATCACAGAGCAATAGAAACTAAGCTTAAAAAAAGTAGAGGCAATTTTTAATTAGCAGGTGTAATTATAAAGATTTGTTAATATGGTTGTAAGAAGTAGTAATTTAGTTCTAGGTTTTTAAAGATATTTTGTTGACTACTCAAAAGCGGTGCTTCAACATGCTGCAATTAAATACGTCCTGCATTTTGTTAACTTTAAGGGCAATATTTTGTTTTGTTTGCTAAAAGATATATTATTATTAATTTTTTTTTTAATTTTTCTACATATAATAGATACACACGGAGAAATGTACTAGAAGAAAATTTTATTTCCTGAAAATTTAAAAAAGACAACAAGGACTTTAATATCCCGGGTGTTCGTTAAAACAAATACATATCTGTTTTAATTCAATCCATTTTAAATCGAAATCTTAAAACTAATCTAAAATATTAAGGCAATACAGAGTATAATTTTGTGACATTTCTTATGTCATTTGTGTGAAGCCACAAACCAATTAAGCAAAAAAAGGCTTAAACTAACTAGTTATGTAAAAATTATGAATCAAATGTTTATTTATGGATACTAGAAGCAGTTTAAGAAGAATCATAGACAGCATTATTTAGTTGATTGACTCACTATCCGTCGTAATGTAGACAAATTTAAATTTCACGAAGTTTATTGTTTAAAACAATCTAACAAATTTTTTTAAAATACAATTTTCCTTAAACACAGTTTTAATAAAAAAATTTTAAATGGAGACTAAGTTTCTTCCTTTAAACATTTAATATCTTCACTTACTGTTTTTGTAAGATGGTCTCCATTTTATGTTTATTTCTACATAAAACTACTATTTATCTAGTTGCAAGATTAGTGCGCAGATAATCTGAAATGTCTTATTATAAAGTTCTGCATATAAATTAAAAAAAAAAAAAAAAATTTAGAAAAAAAGATTCTTCGACTTTATGTTAAGCAATAAATACATGAAGTACTTACGACTTTCCTATTAAAGTATGCAAATGTCATCTTAAACGAATACGAAGTATAAAACTTCATGGCATAAATTATACTTTAAATTCTTGCTCTTTTTATTTTTCTGCAGTCTCTATTGGTTTCTAAGCGTATATGCTTTTTTTTGTTAGACTTCACAACATTTCTTTTTTTTCTAGTTTTTAAATAACTTTGTCATTTCTTTTACTCTTAACAATTACGTGACATTGTCACCACATTATTATTGTTAAAGTAAGTATATATTTCTGCTAACAACAATGACAATAGAAGCATTAGCAGTCGCAGCAGATGCAGCAACAGCGACAAACAATGAAAAAATATTACAAGGCCAATATTATTATGGCATGAAAATGAATTTGAAATTTTTTCCTCATCTCAGCATAACTAATCGAATTAACAGAACTAAATCGTATTTTCTACATCATTTCAAACTAATACCGCTTGGAATATTATTTTTGTCATTAAAAAAGAAAAGACAAAATTACTTTGCAAACATTTTCTTGGCCTTAGGATGGATATGTTGAATTTGTTATTATGTCTGTTACTCTACAAAGGTTGAATAAACATTTAGTTAAAGAATTTGATAGAATTTAAAAGTAATGAAAGTATTTGATAAAAGATAATCAACACGAAAATTTTTCCACTTGCTTTAGTTTTGCTTTTTGGTGGTTTAATAGGGGGAATGAAAAGAACTTAATATCTTTGAGTATTTCCAAAATTAGTTGTTTTAAAATTTCTTTATTTATATTTTAAAATAATGAAATTAAAAAGTTCAAGTTTAAGTTAAATTTCGGGTTTTATTATTAATGCCGCAATAATAACGTTGCATTTAGAAAAATTTTAGACATACTACATGTTGACCAGTTTAATATGTTTATGAGCAGGATATAAGCAATAATTCCTATATTTATTTGTAAGGTTGGGGTAATAACTAATAACATCTTAAAGGATTATAGGTATAATGAGTTTAGCATAATTTGGACTTATATATCTAGAGTATATTGTTGCCAAGTATTTTCTATTATACAACTGATCTACATAATGAGGTCAATATTATTGCAAGTTACTGAACAAAATAATTATGTTATGTCATCTCTTTTTTTTGGCATAAAATGGTATGATACTTAGTGCCCTACATTATAATGAAACACAACAACAGCTCGACAAAACATAAAACGGGCACGGACTTGCGACTTTTTAACCGGTTTTTTCCTTTTTTGAGGGTAAAAAAGAAAAAATGATTTTCTTTGACTTTTTTTACGTTCTTGTTTTGTTAGTGGCAATTTTTTAAAAACGTAAATATTTTACTTTTTATGGTTTGTTGTTAGATTTCAAGCTGTCGATATGCTGCATTTCACTGGTTGCTTAGACCAGATCATCAAACCATAAAAAATTTAAACAATAATGTTAATACGACAAACAAATATTTTCTTGCTAATAAATATTTTATTGTACATTTTTTCTTTGCTTGTTAAAAAAAGAACACTCTAGTTTTAAACTTAGTTTAAAATTATTAAAGCTATTTGCCTTTACTTAAACGACTTTATCCGTAAGCGGGGAAAAATATGTAAATGAAACACGGCAGTTCTACAATTATAATAACTTTTATATAAAAAAATATTTAAATACTTTTTGTTATATTTTTTAATGTTACTATTATCGCTTTATTTAATTCTGATATTTTAATATATCCGATCTCATTGAATTTAATATACACTTCTTTGATTAAAAAAAAATAAATTAATAAAAGAAGAATTAAAAGAAAACTGTATTATTAATATATATATTTGCTGTTCGGGAGGCCTGTAAGCTGATGCGGGACAGAAATGTTCAGGGGACTATCGGTATCTTTGTCGACTGTCAGGCGGCACTTCTTTCACTCAGGTCGTACACTACTACATCCCTACTGGTTAAGCAATGTAAGATGGAACTGTGTAGGCTATGTCAACTGTCTGACATTACCCTAGTCTGGGTCCCTGCGCATAAGGGCCACTACGGCAATGAAAAGGCAGATGAACTAGCAAGGGAAGGATCTGCTTTGGATGTCTCTAGTGCGTGTTCAGTCGCAACTCCGCTGTGAACCATTATAAGCAGTATCTTTAGTTACTTTCTTGGCAGAGCTGGGAGCATGTGGGGAAGTATCGAAACATGCAGGATTGCTAGGATTTTGTGGCCCAGCTTTGATATCAGACGAACGACGCAACTTATAAATCGTAGCCGGAGAGACGTGTCAAGGTTGCTGGCTGTATTAACGGGCCATTGGACGCTGGGGGAACATGCACAACGGCTCGGACTCCCGTATAACGAACACTGTCGCAGCTGTAGGGAGAGCGGTACAAAGGAAACGGTGTTCCATCTTCTCTGCGAATGTCCCGGCCTCTCTGCCGAGAGACATGGACTCCTAGGCGGCCATATAGTAGAGGACCTCCGTGACGTATCTGTGACCGGGTTGAACGACCTACTGAGATACCTGACGGTGACCGGATGGATCTAGTACTCCTATCTCCCCATGAGCTTACTGGCCTGGGGCGCGACACTTCTGACGAGTGGTGTGGTCCTGTCAAAACGGTGTCATTAGACTTCACTTGACAGTTTGCGCGTAGCAAACTACCACGTGAACCAACCAACCAATATATATATTCATTTAAATTTAAAGAAATGGTTAACGATTTTTTAAGCACTTCTGAAAAATAGTATGATTTCGATAAATTCATTAGACTCTAGATATTGGAAAATGTTTCAAAAAAATGCAAAAAACCGAAAAATGGTATCCTAAACACTTTTACCACATTTATAGTGTTCTCGGACTGAATACCTCTTCTCCCAAATTTTTTACACAGTCAACTCTGTCCATAAAACTTGTCAAATTTCTGTAAGTCTGTAAAATCCAAAAACATTTTTAATTACTTTAATAGATGTAGAAAACCAAAATTGGTTAAAAACATTTTTTTGTGACTTTGTTTTTGCAAGCTGCTTTGCTCGAATTTATTGCACAAAAAAAGATCTTTTTAAAACTTTATCTGGCGACCATTAAAATACAAAATGCATAATTTTTTTTGTGAATTTTCTTTGTTATTAGTTTAAGGAATTTTTTTTTTTAAAATAATCTTAAGAATTGAATTTCCGGATAATATTTTATTTCATTAAAATTTTCCATAAAAATTATTTCAAAATTTTTATTTTCCTCATACAAATTAAAAAAACAAAGAATTTAATTACTATATACCATGTAGGCATAAATGTTTGGCAATTTCTCATTCAATAGAAATATTTTGTTATAACCGATTTTTTCTTAAAATTTTTTGATTAAAATAGTTTTAACAGTGGACCATAATATAGTATTCTAGTTTTTTGACATTTTTAATATTATTTTCACGAATTAAGTTTTTAAGCTTGAGATCTTATTTAAATAAAAACAGACCTCAAACTTAAATAGTTAATTCGTGAAAGTAGACCATAGTTTGATTAATTTTTTTTGTTAAGAATTATTTTCAAACAGTTTGTTTTTTACAGACAATTTTTGAATAGTTTTTTAAATTTTAGGAAAATTTTAATAACAACCAGCATAACTAATATAAACTAAAAAATAATCAAAACTTTTTGGACAAATAAAAACTTTTTCTGTTTATAAGCCATATAGTGAATAATATTTGCCTTCTGTATGCCTTCATAATATATTTTAAGGGTGTTATCATGTCCTCATATTACAATCTTAATTAGGGGCTTTGTAACTTTCCCTACAATCTGTTATAATATCTATATTTGCTTTTATTTCATTCCACCAGATCTCTTAATGATGACATTTTAAGAACTTTGTCCGCCAGTAACTGAAAAGAAAAGGAATAAATACACACACAAAGATAGTTAAAAATGTATGAAGAAAACTTGTAAAAATCAGCAGAACCCATTTAACAAATTGCAGTTGACAGTTATGATTTTATTGAAATTTTCCAATAATGCGCTTAAAAATATATTATTGAATGCCTTCGACTTCTTCTTCTCGTATACATTCCCATGTATATTTGTGTTTTTATTTCACTACACAGTTATACCAACTTGTGTTTGATATTGCAATAAAGATGAGATTAAAGGGATACAAAAAAGTATAAATTCTGCTGTCAAAACATTTAGCGGCGATATTGTGTCATCACGCTGTGTACTTTTAAATTTAATATGGACTCACGTAGAACTGAGTTTAACTTGTTTTTGTGGCTGAGAGTAGAAACAAAGAAAATATTAAAATTAAATTTTTAAAAAAATTGTTGAATTTCAATTATGTTAAAATTTAATGGCAATAGAAAATATATTTAAATATCTACTAATACTCGTGTAACTCTAATCACTAAATCATAGTCATTGAAAATTTTTTAGAGCAACAAACTAAATAGTTAGGCAATCGGTAATGATGACAATCGATCATAACCAAATCCTACACTTGTTTGCTTTTTTGTTGTCATAACATTTATTCTCTCTCGAGTTTTTATAAAACGGCGAGTTTTTGGGTGTATTGGTGCATGTAGTTTATAGACGCTTCAGTTTAACGAAATGAACTGTGCATATTGTATTTCATATTTTCTTCCTTTATATGTAAAATTTAACTGGCATTTTTTAAATTTTTGTTGAAAGCACTTTTGTGCAGAGGAATATTTACTTGTAAAAATGTGTGTTGTGTGAGTGTGACTGCATTTGAATGTTGATAGTTGTGTTTTATTTATTTTTTCCTAATTTTATTTCAATTTCTACTTTGAACTTTATTATGTTTTTTTCGCGTAGTTTTTGTGAAAGATTTATGTGCCAACTTTAATATAATACTGATGCCCTACGTGCTGAATAGAAAGCTAATTTGTTTTGCATTTCGTTTACACATGCAACATCCTTTACAACATAACATTTGTTATAAAAAAGTTTCCATAAAGAAAAAAACATAGATTTTAAATGTAAGTTTAGCTTTGCTTGAAGTCCTTAAAAATATTTTACTTCTTATATGAACTTGTGACTTTATGAAATTGTAACTTTAAATAGGTTTTATTTCGTTGTTAACATAAGCTGGGAATTTATTTCATATTTGCTTCACTTTTATGTCATTTGGGATTATATCATTTTTGTTTCTTTTAATTTTGCTGATATCGAAATAAAATATTTTCTTTTCACTAATATTTCGAATTTTGTTTAGTTAGTCTTTTCATTTCTATATTTTCTCTATTACACAATTTTTTTTTATTATTGTATTGCGAATTATTGTCTACTTTCCAACGTTTTGTATTGGTGCATCGTTTATTTCCCAAAACAAACTGAAATTATCATCAAACGTCAACTACAGAGGTTCTCAAACGTTTTTAGATTCAAAATAAATAAAACATTTTCCTTTTTTTTGTAAATAATTAATTGTAACGATTATGCCTTATGTGCAGAGATCTCTTCTTGAAAATTTCAACAATTTGTCAAGTGATAAATGTGCAAAACGAAAAGAGAGTTCGCTCAATAAGAAGCTGGTTTATAGTGAACGTTCTGTTTATTTTTGGTGGAAGTTGTTCGCTTTTAAAGATGCTGTGTCTCACTGGGAAAGTGCCAAGAAGCAACACCAGGCCAACGGGTTTTTGAAATTTCCCAGGGACAGATGTATCAAAACCTTAATATTATAAAAAAACTCGGCTTCGCAACATACTTAGAAGATAAGACCTTGAAAAATGTTATCTTCTAATGCTCTGCACTCTATGCTAGAATATTTGGCTTCCTATGTTGCAGTCTCAATACACCATAAGGCATTCGGAAATTATTGTTGTCGTAGGGTCTAAACAGATCTGGGCTTAAGAAAACTGCTTGGGGCATAGAATACCCAATTTAGCAGCGGTACATAATGCAAATTGCTTCATGTCTAATTATATTTTGTTAAATCTTATTTTTTACCTAAAAATAAGCAATAAATTTACAAAATTTAAAATAATAATTATTAACAAGAGTTTTCATTAATGTAGAATTAATCAAGAAATTTTAATAAATATTTGATTTTTAGCTTTTTATAAAAAAAAAAATGTATTTCAACTTGTTTTCAATAGATTGAAATATTAGAAATTTTGTTTAAAGTAAAGAACTTATCAAAAATTCAATGGTCTATAAGTAAAATAATCACTAAAACCTTCTTCTTAATGAATATTTTTTTTTAAGTTTTCCTGTTAGACCTTTACGGTCGACCGTTACTCATTTTGTTAGACACTGTCTTTTGTAGTCTTCACTAGTTATTCTACTAGCGACTATTACGATAATGTGTCATACATACTGCTGCTATTTCTGCTGCTGCTGTTATTTCTCTATGGCATTTGGTGGCATCATTAAAAGTTTATAATGCAGCTGTTGTAAAATTATGATATTGTATTGAAAACTTTTCCAAAAAAAAAAAATAAAAAGAATTTCTGTTTAAAAAGCAAAAAAAGAAAAAAAATATTTTGTACTTGAGTGTAACTTATTATTCGTTTTTTCTATTGCTTTCTCTGCACTAAAAAGTGAACTTCAAATAAAGTAATTTAATAATAAAGAATTTACGAGTAACAAAAGAATCAATACAAAATTTTGCTATAAAATTATTTTAATGGATCGTAAAGTTGGCAGAGGAGATGTGTACTTATGCAGAATATGCCTCTAATTATGACTTACTATTTATTGTTGGATAAAAAGTTTCTAATAAATTCATGAAAAATATTCAACATTTTTGTTTAAAAGTTTTTGTGCGGTGTAGACACAGTACAAGTTTTAACCATAGTTTGTGTTGTTTTGGAAGTTGAAAAGGATTTGTTTAAATGTCTTTAAATAATGATTAACAAAGTTTATGATTGACATTTATGTAGTTTAAAAATTTTTGTTAAAGAATTAAATTTATAACTACAAAGATTAGAAGGGGATTTACAAATTTTTATTTACATATCAAATATTTCCTTTTCTATTATATTTAAATTATTTTTTAATTTTAGTAATTATTTAGAAAAAATGCTTTGGCACGAAAATTTTCGGTATAATTTTAAACATTTGTAAAGGGTTTTTACTATTTTAGTAAAGGCGATTTAGTGTGACATATGTTGTGGGTGCAACTTTTGAGTTGATGTAAAAATGCTACCTCCCTAGAGGGTGATTTTTAGGTTAATGGTAGAGTTTTATACAAATTTTTCCATAGCTTATATTTTATGAAAACTATTTTTATAAATTTTGATTTTTAAAGTTAAAAGATTAACCAAAGGATTAATTTATTTCTTGATGGATAAGATTATGATAAAAGTTCCTAATACCATAATCGATTATTAAAGGTCTTTAAAGTTCTTGAGATATACATATTTAAAAGAAAATATACATAAATTATAGAAAACAAAAGTTTTCGTTTATGAACCGATATTGCTGATGTTCGACAACAAGTTTTATTTATTCCTGATATATTGCTACCATCTACGGATTCGTAGGAGGCATCAATAGACATACAATTAAACGTGACTTAGTCGACTTCCCTATCTTAAAATAATAAATATTGTAGATATAAAAGATGAGATGAGATATAAAAACAAATTTTTTTTTGATTTTTTTTTTCATTTTTAAGTTTTATAAATTTTTATTTTAAAAGTAAAAATACTTTAAATGAATAATCAGTCTCTAAATCGTTTCCTGTATAAAAAAACAAGTAAGAGCGCTATATTGTGCTGGGCCAAATCTTATATACCATTCACTGCGTGTATTTTTATATGTATGTATGTGTGTATATGTATACTTATGTATGTACGTATGTATTTACATGTCCAAAAAGTATTTAAAGGCTTACAAAATTTGATTTTTTATGAGATTAATTTTAGTCCCTATAGGTTTTTCACCCATATCTTTGCCGATTCTCGGACGATTAGTAAATTTTTTTCAAATTTCCCAAAAAGTCTTACACATAAAAAAAAGGAAAATATTTTTCTTCCCAAAAGGTATGTCTTTGTGTAAAAAAAAATATTTTTTTTTTGTTTATATTTTGTTAGTCGTCGGCTTTTGGTGATTTTTAATAGCAAAATCTCGGGGAAATTTCTGATTGTTTGATACCAATAACAGGTCCGTACGGGGGGCTGAGAAAATTGTATTTCAACAGACGGACAGATAGACATGGCTCAATCGACTTTCTTATCTATAAGGATTAAAAATACATATACCTTATGGGATCGCAAATGAATATTGTAGAAATTACAAACGGGATGACTACTTTATATATACCTTTGTCACCTGTGGTGAAGGGTATAAAAATGGTTTAAAGATTAATTGTTTATTATTAATTTTAAATATTAATATTATTTCGCGTAAAAGAAGATCGTCTTTCGGTAAAATGTATATTTTTTTTTATACCTCTTTAGAGTTCTTTAGAAATTTTAGTAAGATTAGTTTTTTGGTATTGGTTTATAAAAACAATCAATGATATGTAGCTTAAATGGCAGATCGTTAGATAAACAACTTTTAGTACTTGTCATCAGTATACAACTAAGTCGCCACCAAGTTTAGTAAAAAATTACGATGTAACTATGTATTAAAATTAACGTTGCGCGTAATTGCAAAAAATGTAATTTGGCAACTAATTGTTTAGACAACTTTTTAACAAATTCTTAATGTTTAGTTTTAGAAAATTGTTTTATTTTTATGATTTTCTTTTATTAGTTCTTTATTTGCGAGGAAATATTTAACAAGTCTTGGATTAAAAAAACATATATATAAATCTAATTTATTTATAGAAACTTCATCGTTTTTTCAATAATTTTTTAATTTAATATATTTCCTACCTAAATTTTTAATTTCTTCGTTTATGTCTGCATTGCATATAAATTAAGTATTTTTACCTTAAACCTTAAATCCTTGAACATGAATTAAGCAATAATATTCCTTAAAGAAGAGTAATATAAATTTAAAAGGCATTACGTTTAGCTTTAAGTGTTGCTGTCAATCATAAAATTAAACAAATAAATAAAAAATCAAACTAATTTTTTTAGTCATAATCACAATAACTATACAAATCAAAATAATTTTTACGTTAAAACTAATATAATTATATCAAAAAGATTTAAGGAAATATTGTGTAAAAGAATGAGTTGTTCTTTTTTGAATGTTTTTATTTTCTGAAAAAGTCACATGGTTTTTCCAAACTACCAGGAAATTCTTGTTTACATTGTTAGATAATTTGTTGAACATTAACAGTAAGATTTTGAATTCCAGTATGATAATTTATAAAACATTTGAACAATTCTAATTGAGGAAACTAATATAAAGTTTCTATCGGGGTTTTCTATAAGAAAGAAATAAAGATAGAAGATTTTCGAATGCTTAATTCTGTAAATGATATCTTTAGTTTTTTACATGCCCTAAGTCATCCGGCATTTTTAGAGTTTTGGATTCCGGGAAAAATATTTCTTTTAATACAATTAAGCAGTCATGCAGTCAGTATCTTCAAAATTAAATTAAATTTTTTTTTAAATAAAAAAAATAAAACAAAACAACAAAATCTTATATCAAAAACTAAGAAATTAAATTAAATCCTTAATCGTCTCTGTGTCTTATGTCTTCAACAATAAGTGCTTTAAGCACAACATATAATTTTGCAAACTCCTTTTTTAACTTCAATCTTTTTTTTAAATATATTTAAAGCACATAGTCAATAATCCATACAAATACGTTGATAATTGCTTGCAGTGATGAGCTTATTCAATTAAACGACATCAAATAACAACAACTACAAGAACTCGTGACAAAAAAAAAATCCACTTTATTTCTATATGAGACAGGAATACGAAATTAAAGTAAGTAGTTGAATAAATGGAACAAACATACATTAAAAGAAGAAATCGCATTTATCAAGTCATTACAGTCAAATCATGATATTGAACATGCAATATCTGCTGTTTGAACTACCAACGACTTGGCAAAAGAATTCAATGAATATTCCTCTACCATTGCACATACAAATATATTTTTACACACACACATACTTAAAAACTAAAGTCATTCGTTAAAAAGAAATTGCTTTCTTTCCATTTTTTTTCTTTAATTTTTGATTTTGCACCAAAATGTAATAGGAAAATTATAAATCCTTCAATGCTCTAAAGTAAAAAAATAAAATAAAAAGTCTAAGAAAAAAAGTTTTTCGCTTGTAACTTTACAAACCACAAACTCCTCCCACATGATAATGATCATCGTCTATGGCAGCCCGAGAAGTAAAAAGTAGAAATATTTAATTTTTTTCCAGTTCGTAATGTCTACTTAGGAAAACCTCATCTAAATCAATTGTTGGTTTCATTGACTCTTGGATGAGTCGGGGAAAAAAAGAAATCATAAAAGATTTACACTAAAAATATCCTAGAAAAAATATTAAGAATTCATGTGTAGATGATTGTACTAATAGTCATAAATAAGGCATTAAATTGTATGTACTGATGAAAAACTCTAAAAGATTATCTCCACTGTAAAAAGCAATGAGTAGAAGATTTGTAGGTATTTAAAGTCAATTAAATGATAAACGAACAGTTGGTGTCACCATATAAAAAAAAGGGAAAAAATATAAATAAAATAAGTGATGAAGTCATTATAGAAATTGCCAAGGAGATAAGCAATTAATATAAACAGTAGCATGTAAATTAATAGCAGTGTGTTTAATTTTTGGAATTAATGCCTTAAGTATATTTTCTTTTTCAACCTGCAAATAGTCCTAACTAATTCGTAAATTTAAGATATAACATTTGTTTATCACATGTTTTTTTCTTTAAATAAACAATAAAATGAATGGACGAACACATATGACAATGTTAAAAAAATCAAATAGATTACAAATCAGAACTTGAATAAGTCATTATTTTTAAAATATTAAAAAACTTTTTGCTCTTAGCAAGTAAAATATCCAATTGATTGTATGATCGTGCAGAACTTGTTATCAATAATGTAAAGTGTGTTTTTTTTATAGAGGTATAAACCTTAAAGTTGGCAACACCAACTTGATTTGGCATTTCAACATGAATAGACTGACGCCTGAACAACGCTTCCAAATTGTGCAAATTTATTTGAAAACAAGATTGCCGTTGATCCCGACTTTCATAAGCGAATTTTGCTTAGCGATGAAGCTCACTTTGGTTTAAATACCATACGTCTTATACGATGGAAGAGTAGTAAGATTTGGTAGTTCCCACTTTATTGAACAGACAAAAGTTTTGTATGATCTTTTTATTCGACAACTTATTTATGTAAAAATTCAATTCGACTTAAAAAATTTCACTTATCAGAAAAGAAGTAAGGTTTTTAGAACTAATTTTTATAAAATGTTAAAGGTTCCTTTACATTTAGGAGCATTTTAAGCATTTAAATCTTTATAACCTTTATATATAATTGGGGGATTCACAAGCTACTCATATGTCATATGTCCTAAAAATTTTAAATGGTTTAAGTTACTTTTCATACTAAAAGTGTCTTAAAATATTATGACTGTGACTGCTATGTTTATTGTGCTGTCGTAAACTATCCTTAGCCAAACAAAAAAAGCAATAACAAAGAACTTAAACCATTTTACATTTTTGGGACATAAGACAATATGATATCATAAGTTGCTTGTGAATACTCCAAATGTGTCAAATGTCTTACTAAACTTAATCAATTGTTAATACGAAGGCGATATTCATTCAGTCGACTTCTGCCTTAATTGGTTAAAGTTTAAAATTTCACTTCAATTAATTATATTATTGATTACTTTGTATTTTCATAAATAGTAATATATGTATACCTGTACGACATTATCTAAGGGATGTAAGAGTTACTAGAATATACCTAAAAAACTCTAGTTTTTCAAAATATAGTCTTACTAAAAATAATTTATAAACCTGTTGAAATATTTATTATTATTTGGGTAAGAAAAATTTCAACATTATTAATTAAATTTAAAGGTAATTTAAAATTAATAGTACATTTAAAAGTCATTAATAAAAAGGTATATTTTTAATCTTTTTTAATAAGTAGCAATCAGCAATTATTCAATTCTATACTTGAACAGAACACTTACCTAAATTACACCAAACTGCTTTACCTTGTATAACCTGAAAGGTGAAAGAAAAAAAAAGCTTTGAAAAAGTTTAGAAAAACCTGCAGGCCTTTAATGAAGGACGCAAACGAACACTCTACACCGCAGTGATTTATGAAGACACTAAAAGTATTTTCGTGGGTGTAAACACTCACGGCCATATACTAACACAAATACACTTAACGAATATATTCATACAATGAGCACACATATATACACAAGTTAAGTGGAAAGAATGTTTAAGTAATTTTACATTTTGGCCAACATAAACCCAAAGAATGAAAAAAGTCACATAAAATATACAAAAGTACATAATAAAGTAAACTTTTAATAATCATTTGTAAATAAATAACATACAAAAAACGTGTTGTTTTATAATTTTTGCTTTTGTGTGTTTGTCGTTTGCATTTCTGAGGGTGAATGTAAATTACAAATGTATAAGATATTGTATATGTGTGTGTGTGTGGGTTTGTGTAAGTGTATGTTTGTTTGTTTTTTTACGTGAATTGTTTGCTAAACTTCCTGTGTAAATGGTGGACAAATCGGTAGGTGTTTTTTGTTTTTGCTCTGGTTGTAACAATGTCTGAAATATTTCTATTTGAAAAACAGTATGAGTGTGATTGTTTGTTTGGCTCTGTATGTGTATGTGTGTAAGTGCTGCCATGCTTTGCTTGAATTTTAATAAAAACCGGAAAAAGGAAGTGTACGCGTGAAGGTGCTGTAAAGTTTTTATTGGTAGTTTTAATTTTATTTTTTTGGAAAATTTGTGTCCGAATGAGTGTTGAAAAGTCATTGTTAAAGGTTAGTTTTAATCAATTACAAAACGTTTAATTTTTTTAAGGTTCTTTTGATGCAAGTTGTTTTGTGTTTTTTAGCTTTAAATTAAAAAACACACATGATATATATGTAATGAAAGTTTTGCAGGGATAAAATATTCTTAAATTAAACTGCTTAGCAAATTTTAGTAGGTGAAATCAAAAGGAAGTAATGCGATAATTTTTGTTGGCAGTTGGTTAATTCTTGTTTTTAATTTTAATTCATGTAAATATGAATTTCAAAAGTTAGGGAAAGTATATAGTTTTATATAGATTTTAATGATCCATTTTGTGCAGAAACGAGTTACATATTAAAAGGAGTACTATCTTTTGCGTAAATTTTAAGGCTTTGCTGCTTTCGGGCAATTTTCCTAAACTAGAATTATTGTGCACCTTGAATTGAAGAAACAAACTAGAAAATCCGATTTTCGTATATTTTTAACTTAGTTAAAAAACGCGTAATAATATCAATTATTTTAGAGGTTTTACTATTAACTAACGGTTTGAAATCGAGTATAAATAACTGCCTATTTTTTGTAAAATTATCACATAAAATTTTGTTTGAGTTTTTTTAAATCATAAATCTTTAAATTTTTTTGTATATCAAGGTTTGGATCTTAGGTAATCATTCTTGAAGATTTTTGCAGTACAGCTTTTTGTCAAGTATTTCAGGTTGGTATTGTCGCATTTGTGGTTTTTATTTCAACGCTGCATTGGATATTCTATAAGAATTTTTACTACCTCGCATTAAATTTTTGCTATCTTAGTTGATTACCACAGCTTTATATTTGAGATTATAGAGTATGTCAAAGCAATATATTAACGGATTGTTAATATTGTCAGCATTTAACACTTTGTGGTTAAGGCAAAAGTATATCAATATTAACATATTTGGTAACAAGTATCCTCTTCGTATTCATCTTATTTTTTTGAGTCTACTGCCTTAATATTCAAATTTTAACAAATAGTTAATTTGAGTTTCCATAAAAACAGGCCTATTGCAATTGTTATATTTGGCTGTATAAACCAAATTTGTTTGCCTCAAAAGATAGTTCTTTGGCTTTGTCTGCACTTTGGTGTAAATATATTTAACGTATAAAATATTTTACAGTTCAAACCAGTAAGTTTTCAGTTCAAAACTAGGGAGGTTTGAGTTTTGGTTATTAATACAATGTCTAGGAAATTGGTAAACAATTATTACTGTTTAGTGTCGCTGTTGGTTAATTGAAGTGCTTTTCTATTATTTAAACAAATTTTAAAATAATTTAAGAAACCTTATTGGTATCAAAAAATAAATGAGTTAAAATATATGAATTTTAGAAAACTAATCTAGGGATTTGTGTTGTCTTGATCCACAGAAGGAGCCTCGAAGTGTCTCATGTCCCTTAGGACATACACCTTAGCCTGCGATCGGCTTGTTGTGCGCTTCTTGGGCCTGTTATATAAACAAATGCTTTAAAATCTTTTGAACTATTTTTCAAATATAACTTTAACTTTTGTTATTAAATAACTTTTCAGTAGAGTGAAACAACTATTAATGTTTCATACACAATTTATATATATTAATTCTTTGTCATATTTTCATTTTTATGTAACCAAGATGACTTTGTACGAAATTAAAAGTATAAATTAGGCATACAAATTATTAAAAAAAACAAAAAACCTGTAATTATAGCAAACTTCTAATTAACAAATACCTAATTAAGTGTTTACAGGTTTTGTTATGGTAAATTGTTCTCTTCCCATTAACTTTTAGTCAAATAATTTGGTACAAAACAAAAGAAAAAAAAAACAAAATTGTTCACAATGTTAAGCTTACAAATTACTTATTTCTGTACATACTCGTATATACACAATTAAAGTCTTATTTCGTTTTACCTTAATTTTATAAGATTTTTTTTTTAATAATGTTAAGTATCTGCCAGAGTAATTTATAAGTATTTGCCCTCTATTAAAACAGGAAGCTTCATTAACTTACGCATACATTCAATCCAATCACAATAGCTTCTATTTTACGGCACAACAAACAGATGTAGCAGCAAGTTAATGTAGAACACACGAACACACTTAAGAGCAATTGCACATAGCTCCATATATAGACACAAGGAAGACTTTGCATTTTTGTATATGTAAACATATATGTATGTGTTAAGTTTATGTGCTTGTGTGTGTGTGTATCGAAGAGAAGCCAACCAGCAGCTATATCGAATTTAATGTTGTGTTAAAATTAATGTTCTTATATTTCACCAAAATGACCGCATAAACTCAGACTTTATTTTCACTTCGGTTTTAATTTTTTTTTCTGTTCAATTTTGTTTTGTATTTTATTCTTTCATTTTTAATTGTTTATAATGTTGTTTATTTCATTCCGCCATTATTGCACTTGTTGTGGTAATGGTGGCCAGCATAATGTTGTTGCTGATGGTTGTAGTGTTGATGCTGCTCGAATAAGATTGTATGTTTAATTTCCACAATGGCTATTGATTCCAAAACTATGTATTCGCAAGTGTGTGTGTTTTAAACTTGTGAAGGGAAAAAGTACTGGAATATATATATTTTTTTGTTGGTGTTTTACGATATTCCTTGTCATTACAAGTTTCCGCTATATTTACTTTCTCAATATTGTGAAATTTTTACACGAAATTATTGAATTAATTTTTCTTCAGGATCTTTTACTTGTCGTCAGTTTCTGAAGGAATTAATTAAAATTAGGATTAAGAATATATTCAAAGTAAAATAAAAATAACTATTGATTTTATCATTTGAAATCTTTCCAAAAACAGTTTCTGATATTTTGATTACTTCTCAAAAAATTTTTAAAAAATAAAAATTTTGTAATACAAATCCTTTTCATAGGAATTTTTTTTAGTAAAACAAGACACATTTCGGTAAAATATTAAAAAAAAGCATAACTTACACATAAAAACCAAAACTTCAGTTAAAAAAAGCGTCCAAAATTTAAAAAAAGGATATTTATAAGAAAAAAATTTAAGATTAAAAGATTGTCAAATATTTTCTATAAAATTAAATGTCACCAAAAACCTTTAATAAAAATTAAATTTTTTAATAGTTGTCTTAAAAGAAAGATGTCTAAATTTTTTCATTAAAAATTTCACTAAAAATTGTTTTAGTAATTGAAACTTATCCAAAAATTTTTTTTTAATAAATCATTGTGTAAGGAAAGATACATATAAACTTATTCTAAATTGCAAGTAACAATTAGTCCTTTTGTGTGGAATTTATTCTATAAAAAAACCGTTAGACTAAAGAATGGATTGTGTCTGGCCAATTGGCAATAAAAGAATGAGATGTGACCAAAAAAACCTGTATTTTGTAAGAAAGAATATCCTAGGCATATAGTTTTCTAATTTAATTTAAGTACATAGGTATATTCATACTATGTGTACCAATAACATATTTAAACATATCCCAAGTTGCGATGTTTGTATTGGCAATAAATATCTTTAGTTTCTTTTGCCGTGGTCAAGAAGATTCAAAATATACTTTAAAGAACCGGCTCATATGTGAGAACTAAATTCCATTTTCAATCGAATATTGGTAAAATTTTTATTTTTAATTAAATTAAAGCATTTCTTATGACGTTAAAAAACAAAACATTTAAGTTTTTCTTTCTGCAAAAGAAAATTGATATATCTTGCGCTTGTGTATTTATACATATTTTGGTTTATCTCTTAGCTTAATATTTTAACAAAATCTTGATTGTGACTAGTTTTTTGCCTCATGTCCTTAATCTCTGAATGGTTTGGCCTATATTTGAATGAATCTGAATGGAATATGTTCTCGCAAACTATTCAGGAGTAAATTTGGCAAGAGTTTTTAAAATAAAGTCAAAAAACATTTAAGAAATATAAGAGAAGATATGGTATATTGCAATTTCACTAAATTTTAAAAATAGCTAAGAAGATCGTTCATGTTTTGATGTTGACGTTCCGTCCGCCAAGTCTTCCTCCTAAATCATCGACAAGGATTTACTAGAAAAGACAAAAAATTCATTGAACCAACATTAGAAAAAGACTCGAAAAACTCTTTGTTCTATGTGCATGCAATGAAATTTTGAGCTTCTTGCTCTAATTTATTTTTATAGTCGGCATCTTCATAATTTTTTATACCACTTTTGAAAATAATGCAAAATACAACAGAATATTTTTTTTCTTTTGGTCCATTTCTACATACTAAAAGATTCGATATGAAGTGTTAAGGCAAAAATCGGCAGCTGATTTTATACACGTTTAACAGTTTACATTTTATAAATGATAACGGCATAAAAAGAGAAGCGGAAACTGGTGAAATTCACATTTTAAAGTCTAACACAAGTTACAATACAAAAAAAAAATGCACATTTAACGAAAGCGTTTCAATTTTCAAACATTTTTGGCTTAAACGGAATGCTAAATTAACGGAACATCAAAATTTTAGTAAAATACGTTCCTCATTTGTATAAAAAAAGCCAATAAGTATTAAAGAAAATGGTTTACCTTTATTTTACCAGCTATCAAAAACACTCTAAAATAATTGACTTGTTTTTTTTTAAAAAACGAAATAAATCAATTATTTATGTTTAAAAAAATATTGCAATTATATTATTGCAAATATACAAACAGTTTGTATATTGTCATGCATGTTGGGTATTTATCGTTTAAAAACTACGCAAATCCATCCGAAAAACAATTTTTTTTGCGATAAACTTGTCATTGCAACTACAGTGCTCTTGTTTGAATTTTTTTAAAGTGATGTACAAAATTGCAACAGAAGATTTCCCATTAGATATCCTTTATTTAACCCATTGGTTGTTTGGTTACCAAACTTAATCGAAACCTATACTAGCAGTCGCTTAGTTATCAGTTATATTTAAATTATAATTATCAGTAAAATTGAATTTTTTTTAAATTTATTTTAATATATAAAATAGTTTAGATTTTTAAAAAAAATAAATTCATTCCTTTAAAGTTTTAAACATTTCACACAACTACTTTACTGTATAATCTTTTAGATTTCCTTATTTCCCGAAAACAAACTTAAAAGTTTATTATTGTGCTCAAAAGCAATTTTTTGCTCGTATAATCTGCATTAAATACCCATAATTCTGAAATTTTATACCAAACCAAAAAGAAAATAAAATCTTTCTCTATCTGCTAAAAACAAAAACGTTAAAGCAAAAAAAAAAAAA
>NDXZ01017119.1:0-11794 GCA_003055125.1 Paykullia maculata
AATGCATAATGCAGAGATACTCCCAGGACATTTGTATATATATTCTCGACTTGATGTAAAAAAAATTAAAAGACCAAATAAAAATAATCCACAAGAAGAATCAAAGTTTTTTCATTTTTTTTTTAAATTACAGCCAAAAAACATCGGAAGGTTATTATTGCGCCACCTTGTATAAAAATACTTACGATGAAAGGTAAAAAATGTTGTGTTTCACAAAACAGTATATATTTTTTTTAATTCCAAAAATCTTTTAAGCCTCATGTTGTTAAAATAAGTTAATACATTTCAGGCACAAATTGTCACTTATGCATTTTATTTTTATTTTAATGTCAAATTTTTGAATATAAGTATAATGGTGATGGACTTTTACTTCATTTTGTATGAAACCTGTAAAATACATACACATGTCCATGTGTATGTATGTATGTGTGTATATTTAGGACATAAAACGTTTTTTTCCAATTTGACATTTGTGTTTGCTTCAACAGGTCAAAAACAACAAACACCTTCAATAAAAATATTAATTAACACGGAATGGAATTTATGATAAGGAATAGAATTACGTTTTTTGCTTACAACTACAGCTGTAAGCCTTTAATTCTGCTACATTTACTTATATAAGGGCATTCACAAAATAAAACTTAAGGCTTTTTAGGCTATTTAAATAAAGGCTTATGTTACAAATTAGAAATGAAAAAAGCAAAGTTCTTGCACTGTAAATGACATTTAGAGAAATAAAGTGAAGAGATTTAATAGTGTGACACATAAAAAGAACACAAATTGTAATCACATCTCACGCAACATTGAAAAAAGATTTGCGTATTTCAATTTGATGATCATACTTACATTTATAAAGATATATATATTTTCCATACTTAATCTATATATATAAAATAGTAAGGTGACTGACTGATTGACTGATCGATGGACTCATCATGGCACAGCCCAAAGGGGTTGAGGTAGAGACTTAAAATTTGGACTGTGGGTTCCCACGTTGTATAGATCCACTAAGAAGGGATTTTTGGAAATTCAAATATTTAGGGGGTAAAAAAGGGTAAAAAACAGGAAAAATCGGTAACCTTATATCTACTTAACTAGACAAGATACAAACAAAATTTAAAAAGAATTGTATTCTACTTCCTTTTTTAAAATTCGTGGGCTTAAAGGGTAAAATTTTATTTTTGAACTTTTTTGGGGCCATTCTAACATAGAGACATAATTTAAACTACGTTCTTTACTTCTCTAAAAATAAAGAATACGTTTTCAGTACTTTTTTGAAATTTAAATGTATAGGGATTAAAACGGGGTAAAACGGGAAAAAGTGTTAATTAGTAAAAAAAAATTGATCCGATTTGAATAAAACTTACGTGATAGAAATAGGGGAAACTTTGAGTAACCAATTTGGGGTAGCGAGGCAGACCGGGTCCATCTGGTAATAAATAAATCAAAATTGTTTATAATATTGCTATTTATTTGTCAAAAATATTTTTAAACACTTTTAGACAACGATAGCTGTTAAGGATCATCTAAAGATTCTATTTATATGTTACAGGCTTATAAATGCACATAAATTGCTGACAAAAATACATACACATATGCGTTGCATAAAGAAGAGATAAGCTAATGTATACTTTCACCCACCCAGGCATGAATGCATAATGCAGAGATACTCCCAGGACATTTGTATAAACAACAATAAGCCTTTTCTCTATTAGCCATGACTTAAGCACACACTATAGACATGCAAATGAATAGAAGTATAAAAACAACAGAAATAAAAAAAATTTAAATCTCTTATGGATTTTATTGCACATAAAGCAAGCCCAGGCCAAATGAGAATGTTTTAGTGAACATACACATGCATGTACATACTGGCATATTTATGCCTCTTTCTTAGATAAATTTCAGTTGACACTGGCCAACAAAAGTGTTGGAAATTTTGTTACTTATCATCTGCATAGAAAACACAAATTAAGTATTTTTTTCATTGCGATCCTGTGTTCGTGTTCCTGTGACGAGATATCTTCAAAATTCTCAAAGCATTTTTATTGAAAAAAATATGACTATAAGAATCTTGAAAATTCGTGGTAAAATGCGAGAGAACCCAAATTGTTTACCATACTAGCAAAAAAACCGGGTATTTCAAAGAATGAACAAGGTATAACAGGGGTTGATCTTGCACAAGCACACATTATGCACTGAAAGGAAGCTAACACAAAAATTCGTCAGTTAGCTAAAAATTAGACATACCAGCGTTTTCGAAAAAATAAATTTATATAAAAAAGTGTTTTGTCAGTGTCACAAAACAGCGAGCGGATATATAAAGGTTAAGAAATATCGAAAAATATATTATTTGAACTCTATATACACTTCTGTTATGACTTCTTCTGCTTCTTTGTAAAATACAGAGATAAAAATAAGAGCTTAGAACAAATAATGCTGAAAATTTTCCAACTAACTTTATTTAACTTTGATATTTCAGTTTTACTGTAAATCTCTCTATTAGCAAGTATAATTGTCAATTTTTGCCAACACCAACAATAACAATGACAATAAAAGTAGGAATTAAATCTTGACCTCTTATAGAGGATACAGAAAATGAAATAAATTTACTCAAGCATCACAAGTGACCCCCCACAACAATACTATTACTGCCCCCTTAAAGTTTATAGTCGCTCTTCGTTAGTAGTTAAGTGTATTAAGGATGCATATGTAACAACTTAAGAAGGGAGGCTAGTAGAGCGGAACAAAGAGAACGTCAGAAAGGAAAACAGAAAAAACTTTAAGTAATATTTTTGAAACCAAGATAAAAATGGAAATTTTATGTGTGACATCTTGTGGTTCATATGCATATTTCTTGTTGCATATCCTTGTGCAGTGTATTTTGTGCTTCTTACAGCCTTTTATGTTCGTTTTTCTGACTGTTGCATTAATGTGAGTAAAAGTAAGTAGAATTCTACTGTTTCGTTTTTTCTTTTTTTTTTGTTGAAGCATATCTGGGTAACAAGAAAACATTATCCAAATTGTTGTGTTGTATGTTGCAGAAACGACATTCTCATTTAGTCGGTACGTTACAACACTTTTTCTACATTTCAAGGCTGTAAAAGTTTAACGTTTTTTTATTTTTGTTGCTGCTTATTATTGCATGGGAAATGAAAGTTCATGTCACATGCTGTCGACAGATGTTTTAAATGTGAGGTTGTGTAAGAAATAATTTTTGCCTTTCGGTTGTTTTTTTTTCTTTTTGTTAAATATTCTTGGTTTTTGCATTTGTAATAAACTTCGGTAGTTAATGCATGCAACAGAATTAATGTATTTTGCATTTTTTCCTACTTGGCCATTGCTGATGTATTTTTTGTGTTGTTACAATTGCAGCACAAACTGTTTACATAGTCTGAACATGAGCTAATAAATTAAGATACATGTGTAAACTGTATTATGCTAGTTCAGGCAGATTTAGTTTGGGTGATTAGGGTTGGCTTGTAATAATAAATCAAAAAATGTAGTCATTTCTACTACAAAATGTGTAATAGATTTTCCTATTTCAGAACATTTATCACAAATAATTTTAAGGTAAAAAAAAATTGTTTATTTTAAAAAAAAAAATTTATTTAGAAAATTTCTCTAGATAAAAAGTAAGCGTTAAATTTTGGATTTTTAAAAAATGTTTAGCACCTTTTCATTTAATAAAAAAATATTTTAATTTTAAAAAAGGTGCTCCAAATATGATCATTTTTATTATTTTTTTGGTTCTACATTGTTTAGTTTTTAAAAGTTAAAGTTTCCTAAATATCTTATGGCCCCTAATCCGATCTAATAAAAATGTCTACTTATGTAAACTAAAAAGTCTTTAAGTTATATTAACTACTGAATATGTGCTGATGATACAGAATTTCAATTCAGAATTTGGATTTCATATAAAAATTTCGAAAAATTATATTAATTGCAAAAAAGGAATAACATTTTTTTTTTATATATTTGGCTAAAATTAATTTAAATTTTTATATTATTTTTCCAAACTTTATTCAATATCCATGAAAAATTTCTAACTAAATTTGTATATATTTTCCCATTGTTAAAGTATTTTAACTTAATTATTTATTTCTTTCAAAATGTTTTGTGAACTATTTATTAACAAAAACTATTTAGAAATTTTTTGTCAATTTCTTGATTGCAGCACTTAATAAGTTTATTAAAAAAAATACTTATTTAACATTATTAATAGACAAAATTTTATATTATCTTTAATAAAACAAAGTTTATAATTGTCTTTAACAACATGTCATACATAATTGTTTGTTTCTGTATTTAACAATCAATCCCTCAACTAAACATTTGAATCTTAATTAAGCGGGCAAATTGGTTTTTGTTTTGGCAATGTTGGTAAATGTAATTAATAGGGCTTAAAGTGATATGTTTTTTTCATTGTCTAATTAAAATTAAATGAAAATATTGTTGCGGTTAAACTGACATGAAGGTATAACTTTGTTACATATAAATTAAAGCAAATCTGATTTGTTATTAAGTTATTACAAATCATAAATTATTTTAATTGCTGATTAAAAACATATTTATATTATATTTAGAAGAAGAAATATTTGGTGTTTTATTAATGTTTTTATACCTTTGAGAAAAACATATAAAAATTATGGTTTTTATTGGTTGTCTTTCATTATATATTTAACGTTTGTTTAATTTTCTCTTTGATTTCATTTGTTTTTGAAACTTCTTTTTTCATATGTTTTAAAGATTCAAATCCACCTAAAAACTGTTGCGATTTAATATCGTACATCTCCCAATCCTCTTGTTATTTGGCATTTTTTTAATGAAATACAATTTTTTATTTTATCCTCTTATATAACGTAAAATGGCTTGTTAAAATCAGCCGTGACAGATCAAAAAACTCTGAAATAAAAAAGCTTAATAGTCGTATATTTAAAACAAAATCCATTTCACTATAAATGACACAAGAACTAAAAAATAACAAAAGAAAATATAAAAATGTATAATGAAATGGACGAAAAGTGCAAAAAAAGTAATACAAATATGCAAATCGTACAACAGGTTTTTTTTATTTTATTTATGTCCAGAACTATGTTTTTTACTAAGAAATTAAAGTTGTTCTTTTATCAAATTTAACCCTTTTTTAAGATTCTTAAAATTTTCACTGATATTTTTTTGCAGTTATTGGCTGGACAATTTATGAAAATTATTCCAATTTAAAAACCTGTAAGAACGTTTGCTCTATAGAAGTGCTTTGGAAATGCAAAGTTGTACAAAATTATGGTTTGCTATGCGTCATAATTTACAAAAATCTTTTTTCATGCTGGAACATGAATAACAGATGAAAACTCGTATTTCGTAAAAAAACGACAATGAAACAAAATCGATATGTATAGAAGCTGAATTTAAACTTTAAGAATCTAAGAACTTTAAAAATAATATTGTCCTCATTGTTATTAAATCTCTTCTCTAAAAAGTTTTCGGGTAAAGTCAGAAGGAATTATTAAAAAAGTAATCTATTTTCACTCGATTCATAGCTAAAATTAAGTTCGTATTTGTAAACACATTTACGACATTTATTGAAACATATGACCTTAAGATTGATATCTGCAAGACCAAAAATATAATGATCTTGTATAGAAAATATATTCACAAAAAAACCTCTTTAAAAGCAAGAAACTCATAAGCTAAAATAGTACAGAGTTTGTAAAGTTTTTTGGTTTAAACTAATGACCAATAAAATGTTTTAAAAGAAATAGGATTCCTTATTGAATAAAATAGAACCTTAAAGCTAAACTATGATATATCAAAACGTATGTACTAAACTGTAAAAACCATTAATTAAATTGACTGCTTTGTAAAATATCATGAACCAACTTATCGGCCAGTTCAGTTCTGAAAAAAATCACCATAAAGAGCACTTATCTACTGTTAAGTTTTGTTGAATTATAAGCCAAAGTATAATCTGCTGTAGAATATTTGCAGAGATTTTTTACAACTAATTGTAACTGTTTAAAAGAAAGATAAAAAAAGATTAATGTTCAATAACATTTTATAAGAGATCTTACACACATACATATATGTACGGCTAAGCAAAATATCTTAAACCCCTATTAAGAGCTTAGAAAATATTAAAAATTAAATGGTGATAGAAATTTATTTAAAATTTTTATGAAACAGAAAAAAATTTAATTATTATTAACAGTGCAACAGAAAAATTAATCTACTGTTTTTAAATTAGATTTAGTAAATTAAGTGAAATTGTTTAAATCCTATACAACTATTAACATGTAATTACAAACTTGCAACAATATTTTATTGCTTCAATTAAATACATGTCTCTTAAATATATATATTACAAGAACCTATTTGTTAATTTTATTAACAATCATTTACTTATAAGTCTCTTAGTATACAGACGATTAATTGTAAGTATGTGTTTAAATAAATGGTTGTCATGAGTCTCATTAAAATAATGTTGCAGTATTAAATAATAAATCTGTTTTTAATAGCATTTCATAATAATTATTACACATATGTACATATATACACATTACAAATTTGCATAATATATGTTTATTTAATAGTGTTTTATAAACTTTCATTTTAAAAAAATTCTTATATTTTTATACATATTTTACAACAAAAGCATTTTAGCATGCTACATAGTATTTAAGTATATGTATGTTTGTATGTATGTATGTTTTGTAAATTTATGTTTGCATTAAAACTAATGTGTTGAAAATTAATCCCAAAACGCACATTAGTTTATATTAGAGCATTTATTATAATTATACATTTTAATTAAAATAACTTTACTTTTCTTTGCAAAAAGCTAAAAGAAATAACTTTTTAAATTTACAATAGACAACAGCCATTTGTTGGAAAATATGCAAAGTATGGTCGACTATGAGATTATAAAAAATTTAAACTATGTACTTTTTTAATGAGTTAAAAAAAAAAATTTTAATTTATTAAAGCAGCTTTTTAAAGTATGTGGCTTGTAAATCACTTTAAACTTAATATTTTTTATTTAATTTCATGTTTTATAAGAAAATTATTTATATGCACCATGACCGGAAATGCATTATGTTCAGAATTTTAGTTAAGTTTTTTTTATAAATATGAATTTCTATTCGAGTAGAGCACAAACATCAGCAAAAAGCTAACGTTTATTTTCATACACACAATCGCAAAATAAACACTAATGAACCTTTTGTTTTAAAACTGCTTTGTTGCTTAATATCTCTCTTATTGCAAGTGCATACTTGCACAAATTGCTAGATATGGTAAGCTTAAATGAAAATACTTCTTAAAGATATTCGATGAAATTAACAAGATAATTTTATATAAACAGGAATTAGGGTAAGAATTTTTTATTTCTTCTAAAGGTTTTCATAAAAATAAATATAAAAAATAATATAAACATTGTGTGACATTTTTTAGGGTCAATAGTATATGAATGTCCGGAATTTTTTTTGAATTACAACTTTTAATAATAATACCATGATAGGAAATGAATTAAAATATTGATGTTAGGTGGAACAGGCAGCTGTAGAAGAAAAAGGGAGGTACAGCGCATTAAACACTGTAAAATATTTATGCTATTAAGCAATAATACAAAAAAAGTGGAACAACTACTTCGTTTAAGCCTGCCGTGCTTAAAAAGGCGAAAGAAAAACAAACGTTAAGAAAAACGTTGATTGCAAAACAAAATGTCACAAATAAATTTAATCGTCCAAAAAGCGATATCATAATTAAAGATCGAGGCAATGTGTTTTTGAGATGGCCAGAGATGGCCAAGAAATTATTTACTGAAAATATTTAAAATGAGAACAAATTGAAGTAAATTCAAATAACAGTAAATAATGTATTACACCGTTTTTAGATGGGGTCACCAAAAGCAATGTTGGCTGGAGGAAAAATGACCCAGTAAATGGTGAACTCACAGTTTAGTTACCCAAACATGACAAATTGTCTCGAAGCTCAACAATCTTTTATCCAACACCATGTTGTTACTTACACAAAAAATTTCATTTTAGAAACCGAAAATATATTATTGATAACAATTTTTATTTAAGAGCAAAACAACAAAGCCACTACAATGTTTGGATACAAAATTTATTTGCCGTAAATTCTTTGGACCTTTTATTATTTGTTCAACCATATAAACGTATTAACAAAGCGTTAATACTTGAATGCATATATGTCTGTATGTTTATATATATATCCACTATTAATATATATGTATGTAAGTCTGTATTTATGTTCATTAGTTTATGTACTTCTTTTGACTTCTTTTAGAGCGAAACACTGCCGTAAGGCATAAAGTTTACTTAACTCAAAATCGTTATGGAAAAACTTGAACATTTTCTACAAAAGCAAAGACATACAAATACAACTTTCATAAGTACACATACGCATCGCCTAACTTCTGGTACACAAGCGAATATATATCCACATTAGTTTATTGTTGTATATATTGTTGTATGTGTATTTGCTTGTAAGAGTCTATAACCTATAAAACATGATGTTTTTACTTTAGTTAGTTGTAATATTCAAAAAGTTTTGTGACAAAACTAATTTGAAAGTAATTACGCCAAACACAAAAGTAGTGATATTATTGAAGTTATAAGAATCGAAAAAGGATAAATGTAAAAGTAAAGAAAAAGCAACGGAAATATTTAACATATTTAGGCACAAAAATAAAAGATAATAGAAAACTATGCAACACTTGAGTTAAATGCAGAAAAACAACTCTCAACTTTCAATACTAAGAGCGCCAAAAGAGTAAAATCAATATCAAAAGAAGCTGTTGTAATAGTTGGGACTAAGAAATAAGCGCTGGAAATGGTAGAATTTTGTATACAAAGAGGCATACAAGTCAAAGTAATTGGAAGATAAGAATTTTAAGGTTAAACGTTTATTAAAGTTACTTAAAGCTGACATTCATTTTTATTTTAACTAAGTTTAACTAAGCCTTTATTTTTGTAAAAATGTATGCCTTTAACAATTAAAATTTATTTAGGTATTTAGGAAGACGAAATGTTAAATGCAGTCTCCACGATAGTATAAAAACTCCATTTCTTTTGTATAATTATAATATTCAAAGCCTAAATAAAACAAAAAATATTTGAAGTCTTTTTCAAGCTTTGTACACCGATACCTTGTTTACAGTGTTTTGCATTTATTGAATCCATGTACAACTTTAAGCCTATAATTTGCTTAAATTTTAGCAAAATCTGTAATTTATTAATTTTTCTGTTGACATCAAAGTTTAATGAACTTTGGTTGTATCATTTCAGTAAATCACGTTTACATTTTGTTTGAAAACATTTGTTGCACCGGAAACGGAAATCAAAATGATAAAACAACAAACTGACAGACAATGATGTATGTTGTTTAATATATTATATGCATATTTACTGTTATTAATTTCTGTAAAAAAAAAATTTATATTTTAAATAACAATAATGTTTGTTACTTCCTATTCCTGGGTTTATAGCCTGTGACACGTAGCTGTGTAAAATAGGTTAATTGTGTGATTGTATTAGAAAAACATTTGTGCTTAAAAAAGATAAACATGTATATATATATCAATAAATATATAAAATATTTAAAATATTGTTTTCGAATAGGTTTTTTGCCTTATATCGCACCAGCAAAATTTAAGTTTTACCATTTTGAATTTTCTTTTACATCGATAAAAATTATTATCATTTTAAGGCAACTTCAGGTCGCTTTCAAATACAAGTGTCACCTGCATGCTGTTAATAGTATAACAAAAAAAATTTTAATAAGAATGTTTAGATAAGCTTTCCAATAAAATTTGGTTAAGGCTTATCTCGGTTATACTGTAAATCTTTCTGTGTTATATACTTGTTGTCAGTTTTTGAACTAATGATCTACTTATATTTGTGCGATCAACCTAGTAAGACCACTCCTTTTATACTTCGTTTAAGTAAAAATTGCAAAAATACTATATAATTAACTCTACTTTCCTTTTGCAAAAAAACAAATATTTCGTTATACGCAGCTTTTGCAACACCAACCATGCAAAATGCTAAAATGTAAATCGTTTTATAATTTTAGTTTTGAATATATTTTGACAGTGTTTTTCTGATGCACTTTCAAAATCGATCTTCATTGTTAGAAGTTTTATATAGTTTTTATTAGCCTGAAGGCTTAAGGTGTCTTGAGATTTAAGGATAATTGCTATATTTAAGTATTTGAAGTTTTAAAACATTTTCAATTTAGATTATGAATTTTTCTTTGCAGACAAAAAATACCTGTTTTCCTCTTTAGCTGATTAATAACCAAATAATCCTATTGTGATCCTTTCAGTTGAAAAATGCTTACTTTAAACATTATTTTTTTATCAAAGATTCAATAAGAATATTTGTGCAGCTGCAATTTTTATAGACAAAGAACAAATAATTTTAATATTAAAAACCATTTTTCGCATACTTACTTTGTTTTCAATAATCACAAAGAAAAAAAAATTAACATGAATTTCAATAAAGAATAAAAAGAAAAGAAGATTAATGTATTATAAGAAAACGTAATAATAAGAAGCTGCTATTTTTCATTGAATGCTAGCAAAGTTGTATTTAAGCAAATAAGAAGACTCAACTGAAATATTTTCAATAATATCTTTTCCATTTAAAATCTCGTATAGTGTTGTGCACTCGTTTAAATATTGAAAAAAACTATAGTACAAAGTCAATAACTAAAGTAAAGTAAAATATATTAACTCGCTTTACAAAGAGCACTTCAATAAATTGTACGACATACATACATGCACAAGCGTAAGGATACTCTTACACATGCGAACATAATAAGCTGTTCTCGAATAAGTTAGTTCATAAAAAAAAGAAAAAAGAAAAAAAAGGAATTTTTACAGCTTAAAATGTAGAAAATATGCTTTTTAGTTGGCAAATATTGTACTTGCACACAAAATGGTTGAAAAGTAAGCATTTGTAGTATATGTTTAAATAAGTTGTACAAGTACTAAATGCTTTTAATCAATAATTATTTTGCACAGTGTGTGTTTGCATAAACCTTCTTTTGGTTATAAGGTTGTTTTTTCTTCTTATTTTTAATGCAAAATATTCCCTTTTTAAGTAATATGCAAAATCTTAATAACAAATAATAAAAAAAAGGGGCAAAAGAAAAAAATATTTGCAACTATTTTTCTGACGAAAATATTCTTTGCATCATTGGCTTATTGTTAATGGAAAAAATACGCAGGTTGATACAAAAATATACAAAAATTTATTGTTGTTACATTTTCAATTTAAAGTGCAATATTAACTTGCAACTGATGCTAACGAGCAGAAAAAAATAATAACATATACGTTTGTTTATAAGAGATATTTAACAACAAATTTAAGTACTTACACACAGACACATACATACATATACATATACATATTTTTATGCAATATTTAACAATACAGTTTTAATGGATATGTTTTACTCGAACCGTGTTCTTGTGTATACTGCACAAGGATGTATGTAAATTCTTGAATTAAAATGGCGAAACAACGGTAACGTACTACAAAAATTTTCAATGTATAATGAACATGTGTGTAATATTATTTTAAAGTTGTTGTTGTTTTAAACATGCCACAATATTTATTTATCATATTTTTAAATACTGCGAGTACACTAAGGTACTTTTAATACAACAATTTACTGCAATTTGGCATATTTTTAGGATTTTCTGGAGAAAAATTTCTACATTTTTAGAAAAATTGTGAACACTTTAACGCTAAAAGTCGTTTTTTAT
>NDXZ01017121.1:0-13080 GCA_003055125.1 Paykullia maculata
AGTATGACAATATCATAAACTGTATGACAATATTGCAAATGTTAATGTTTGTTTCTTATTTTTCCTATTGTCTCTTAAATAACTTAAATGCTTATAATTGTGTGTAGACTGTTTAATTGGAAATCATATGTTTGTACTCGATTTTTTTGTAAAATGTAGAACATCTAACGAAAAGTAATTTGGCTTTTAAAATATTATTTATTAAATAATATGCTTGAATTTAGACGCAAATACAGTCATCGGTGTAGGTAGGACATTTCCCTTTCTTGAAAAAGTTTTTAAATTAAAAACTCTGCGGAGGGGTTAGAACGTTTCTATGATGAGCCTAGCTACGCCTATCTACGCCGGTGAATACAGTTGACTACATATTAAGTAGTGTGAAAAAGTTATTATAATTTATAATGATAAAATCGGTTTAAATTTGTTGGAAAACCTCAACATGTTAAATCATTTTAAGAAGAATTAGATTCAAGAAATCTGTTATACTTAGTAAAGCTCCTCTTTTTTTTAATGAAAACTTTAATATTTATTTAAACGCCACTTTAAGAGATGATTTAAAAAAAGAATTTTTTGAAAACTTTTGATAAATTTTATTTTTTTAAAAAAAAATATTATATAAATATTTTAAATAGAAAATTGTATTAAATTTTTTATTTGTAAAAAAATTTTATTTTAATCTAAAAAAAAATTTATTGTTTGTTTTAGTAAAGATTTTTAAACAACTTTTCGGTTTTTTAAATAGTTTAGAAAAAAAATATTAAAAAAAACAACAACAACAACAACAATTTTTCCCACCGTAACCTTGGCTTCTTCTTAAAGTTTGATACATTTTCAAAGCTCTCAATAACTTTTCTTATATAAGAAATATTCTCTAAATGTCTTTTATAATTAAAAAAAACAATTTTCCTAAAATCTTGATTTGGCTTCGGAAAAATAAAAGGAAGTTATATTTCAAAGGTTAGAAATGTTTCGTAAGCAAATATAAGAAAATTATATATAAAATTTAAATAAACGTAGTTTTATATATTTTTATCACTTTTTACTGACAACTATAGTTCTAGTAAAAAATGGTATCAAAAAACTTTAACTTTTAATTGGAATATACGACAACTTAAAGGGATTCTAATGCATATTGTATGCAAAATTAGGGACATTCTAATGTTGATAAATGTTTATTGTTGCATCATTAATAGAACAAGCGAGCTGAACTCTCACATAAATAGAAACTGATAAAATTCAACACAAATCCATTTAAAATAGAATATTTATGCTGTTACAGTTTTCTGTGTTTTTATACCCTTCACACACACACATGTGGTAAGGGTATGGTTTGTCATTCCGTTTGTAATTTCTTCAATATTCATTTGCGATCCTATAAAGTATATATATTCGGGATCCTTATAGATAGAGAAATCGATTTGGCCATGTCCGTCTGTCCGTGTGTTGGTTGAAATCAAGTTTACGTAGCTCCCATAGGTCACGTAGGGTTGTGTGTGGTATCGAACTTTTGGAAATGCTTTCGAGAAAATCGGTATTGAAAACTGGCAAGATCCGTTAATAACCGGCTGAGAGATAAGCAAAAAAAAGACGACCGCCTCGTTTTTTTTAAGTTTTTTTTTTACATAAAAATTATTATATTTGTGTGTAAGACAGACATGTCTTTTGGGGAATTTTAAAGAAACAAATTTTCAATTGTTAAGCAAAAAAAATTTTTTTTCGAGATATAAGCAAAAAAAAATATATTTTTTTTTCGTTTTTTAACACAAAAATTATTATATTGGGAAAAAAAGCAAAAAAAAATTTTGTGTATTTTGAAAAAATGTTACTAATATACACACATAGAGAACGTAGTGAAGGGTATATAAGATTCGGTATATCCGAATATAGTGCTCTTACTAGTTCTAAATTGTTGTTGTTTCTTTAACGTATTTAAAAGTTATTTTCATTAATAGTCGTATTGCAAACATCCCTTGTGATAAAAATGGCCATAAATAAAATTGTTAATTATCAGTATATGTGTGTATGTGTGCTACGTACACACATATGCTCATTTGCTTAAGATCATTTGTTTGCTTTGGAATAAATAATTTGTTTATGAGTGGCTCGTCACCGTGGAATTTTATTGGGAAATAAGGTCAGTTTTTAATTTTATATGTGCATATGGGTATGTATATGTGTGTCTGTTTGTATTTATATATACATATTATAAGTATTTTTGTTGTTTATTATTTAAGGGGTGTGGGGTTGGTTTTTAATTCTCACACAATACCAAAACATTAGATATTTAATGTTTTGTTTTTCCGCCATAATTAAATACATACATACTTTAAACATGTAACTAAGGCAACCCTTGATAGATAAATACCAAACAGCCAGCCAAGGCAGACGAAAAGACGTTAAAACGATTGTTTGAATTATTTAACCCCCGGTACTTTCAGTACATATTTGTTCACATTTTATGTAACCAGTTTTATCTATTTAGAACATTATGAACAGTATGACAACCGTTCAACGCAACAACGAAAATAACAAACACACATATGCTGTTTGTGAAAATTTGTGTTAACAATATCGCGCACATCCGTATCCTGTATAATTTGAAACTATCTCATGCTGCATATAATAATGTATGCTCTACATACATACATACATACATTCATCAAATGTATTTGTATAATCGTATATCGCACGCTTGAAATTGTTGTTGTTGTTATTGTTGTAATTGTATGTACAACATCAAACTAATGCTGGTGATACAAACAAGCTAACAAGCATGTTATCGGATAAGGATGTTAATAATAAAGACAATGTTTCTTCATATGTACGGCTGTTCATACTACTGAGGGCAATAGTGTTGATAATGATAATAATGACGATGATGATGATTGTTCTGGTATGCTGTCTAACTAGTTCTAATAACATTTGCCTACTATGTTTCTAAATATGTATGTATGTATGAATGTATGGGTAAATGTGTGCTTACGGCAGTCTACTTTAACAATATTATTTTTGATAATGGCAGTTTGTTTTTGTATTTCAGCTAATTTTCTAAAACCTTTTATACAGTTTGTAGATGAAACCGTTTCACAATATATAATTACAGACATATGTACATATGTGCATAAAACTATACCAAACTGATTAGTATGATTTATAAACAATTGTCAAGAGACTCTCTTTCTTTCTGTCTCTTCTTTTGGCACTTTACAGTTTTGTTGAATATTAAAAATTTTCACACATATATTCGCCTTGAAAATAACAAAAATCGCATCCTTTATCATTCGTTTTTTTTCTATATAAAGAATTTTTATTGTTTATTTTAAACATTGATGTTGCCCTTATATCAACAACAACAACAAAAAAAGTACAAAAAATAACAAAACAAAATTTTTAATCCTATTAACGACACATAATTCACTAAAAATAACATCAATACAAAGTATTCTGAAATCTGGCAGAGATTTGTCTTCAATGTTTTTCTAACAACTAATTTAAATTAAAACTGCAAAAAAGAGCAAAATATCCAGATTATTTTCTTTTTCACAGATTAAAACAACTGTTCACAGCCCGTTTATTTTAGGGTTTTGTTATGTTGCAAAAGGATAACAATAAGGCTTCTCATGGATAAATAGCTTAACTCTATTAGGAAACGCACGCGCAAATGCGATTAAGAAATGAGTTACACATATTCACACAAAATGTCCTTTTATGCTGTAGCTGCTGTTAAATAAAAGTTGAGAGATGAAAGGGGATCATAAAGTCTGGCATACATGTGTGAGCACCTGTCATAATTTCAATTTATAAATAAATGCGTGCAAAGATTACAAATGGCTTTAGAACGAAATGTTAACAATAAGAAAAAAAATGCTAGTGCAGGTCATAAGGAAAAGCTTTTTGAATTCCACACAAATGTTTTTGTTGGATTTTGGAAAATAAAAAATGCATTTTAAAAAAGAAAATCAAGACTATTAAAAATAACACATCTGACGGATGCAAACTTTATACTCGCTACTGTTTGTACTTTACATATGTATTTCAAATACATACATCATTATATAATAAAGAATGTACATATTTTTACATATGTATTAATTTGTTCATGTTCCCTGCAAAGAAGTAATAAAATTTTAAATTGTAGACCTAATGGCGGATGTAAGAACTGTGTGTTGAAATATTATGAAACAAAATTGACTCAAATTAAAAGTTTCATTAAAAAAGTTGTCATGCGACAAAAAGACATTGTATTACACAAAGATGGTGTAAATTTTACTAATGTTTAGTTTATAGTTGTTTAACACGCGTTTAGCAAAAAATTCTTTAAGAGTTTTATAAAGAAAAAAACTTATAAAACAGGCGATAAAGAACTTACCCATAAGTTCAAAAAATTATTGGACAGGTAATTGATAAAAGGACAATGTAGATGACTATCCATAATTTTCAAATGGTGCAGTTTTTTTATTTTTGAGGACTGCAGCATTCATATTTGTTCAAATTAATTGAACTTTTTATTTATTTTATTTTTTTTTTAATTTCAAGGCCCCAATAAAATTTTTAGTCGTAAATTTAAATTGTAGCAGCAGTGTTTTTTGATTTTATCTCATGATTTCATTGATTGATTTTGTCGATTTAGACCTAAACTATTTTTTTATAATTTGTTTTAGATATAAATGGTCGGTCGCTTAAAGTTTGTTTACAAATTACACAAGAACAGGAGGACATTATTTAATTTACTCTCCTGTCTTCTGATAAATATTTACTTGTGGGCGCAATTAAATATTGTAACTACATATTACAAATTTGAAAGTATATACATATGTATATGTACATGACAGCCAATTTTTTTGCATTAATATTATTTTGTAGTTAAAAAAAAAAATTCGGTTGTGAAGCTAAAGCCATAATATTGAAATCAAAAATGTTTGTTAAAATAAATTTGTTTCCCTTGAGGCTTTCAAATCTTAAAAAATGAATGTTTTTTAACACAATTTTTAAGGTACTTTCAAATCGGTTTCTGGTTAATACTGTAATAATGTACCTCCTGTTATTGTTTAGGTGCTGTTTTTGTGCTTATGTGCGTTAGCGTGCAAATGCGTAGTTAAACATTGTGACAAAACGTTAAATTAACATGGCACGACATTTGTAACCCAAAAACCAAAACAAATAAAAGTGAAATACAAATAAAAATCAACAACAAGAAACAAAATTACTGTTTAAACACAAAGCATGGATGGCGTGATTTTAACATCGTCATTCTCTTAATTTACAATTACATTCCGTTATGTTTCTTAGGAGTATCAAGCGAACGAAACCAACAGCTAAAACAAAGTTCTGCGACAACAACATGTAAAATTATACCAACAACAACAATATACATAGATAGAAAATTTAACTACTAACAACAAGGAGTACCCAGTACCAGGTAACACACAGTCACTGACTCAGTTTGCAGCAATAACATCAACAACGTCAATAACAACTCAAATTAATGTGTTACATGAACTCTTTTACCTTTTATTACGCGCGTAAGGTGTTTATGTTGTTTTGTATAAGCGACAACAATAACAAGACCAGCAGCAGCAGCAAACGTCACTCATACGCTCACTTTACTCTTCTCACCCAAAATTTAATGTCCTCGTGCAAATTGTAATAAAAACAAACGTGTGTGCTAAACACATGTATTTAACATAGACTCTTTTAATGTGTGGGTACGTATGTATGTATATGTGAACATTTGTGAAGGCGTGACTGTATGCTAATTTTTATTATTGCCACTATTTTTTTGTAATTGCTTTTGTCGTTATTGTTGATTTTCGGTGGGTACGCAGTAGGTTCGTACCACTTTAATAAATGCCAACACATACATACATACATCTGTATGTATGAATGTATGTATGTATGTATGTACATATTTATTTTATTGTGTACAATGTTAATTTTGTTTGACATAATTTTCTCGTTTACTTTTTAAGTCTTTTTAACACAAATTTTGCATGTTGAAATTGAGGACAATATTGGGTATGTTGTTGTTGTTGTTGTTTTTTATATATTCGGCTACTAGTATTGACACAAACATAAATCTTAATTATTTTTAACTTTCAAAATATAAACAAACATAACATTTTTTTAATAATTTCTTTGTGCTACTTTTTGTGAAATACTTTGGAGTGGAATCTAAACTTTTCCTAAAAATTTTTCTATTTGGATTTAACAAACTATGATTCTAAAGCTTTTATCACCTTTAAAGACTAAACTTAGAGCTTTAATGACTTTAAGGTTTCTTTAACTTAAGCAAATATAAAGACGAATAAAAGAATTAAAGCATGACTGTACTACTAGTTTGCGTGATTCGCAGAAGTGTTATCTGGGTACTTAAAAACTATTTTCGACTTTAAAATTTCCTTCCTTCCTGGCACCAACCCACATATGAGGACAAAGTTATAGTTACATTAGTCAAACATTGGACAAAACAACCTTAAAATATATATTAAATTTCTTTATTTGTTACAAAATTTATCTTTGAAATTGTAAAAATCTCAATAAATATATTAATTTGCTCTATTTCTCGCCAAAAAACTCTTTTAACAAAAACAGCGTCAAAGAATTTGTTGTTTAAAATAAGGGCAACGCTATTTTTGCCAACTTGTTGACTAATATGACCGTAACTAAGGCTGGCTTTACAAATGTTTATGTTTAGCTTTCAATGACTTTTGTTTAAAGAAAAGAAAATAAAATTAATTGCAGCTATATTTTCTAGTCAATGTAACACGCAAAAAAACTAAATCAGTTCTGAACTATTTACCCTGACAATTGAAGTAAATATTATGGAAAATAAAATCGTGTCTCTGCAGTTGTATAAACATGTACTCTATTTAAAGAAGACAAATTTAAACCGGTTCAAAAAGCTAACCTCATGCTAAATCATTTGCAAATACTTCACACTTAACCGAATGCCATATAGACTACCTGACAAATGTAGCATATCACAGGGCGTACTATTAGCAAAGTAGCTGCAGTGCTACAGGATTATTTTTTAATATTTTACAAAAGAAATAACAAACTAAATACACCCACCATTTTTCTTTTGTTTGGGCATTAAAACCTTAAGTATGAGAGAAAGGGAAATTGAATTAAGCAAATAAATTAAATAATTACATTTGAAACGATTAACCAATCAACTTGAGATTGTTAATAATAAATTTCAACTCTTTAGATTTTAACACGAGCCACAACAGTATTTCTTTTTCGTTGTCTGTCAATTATATATAACATTATTTTAGAGGAAAAAAAATTAAAAATTCAAAAGATACTGCTGGCATAAGGAGTCAGCTGAAACGCCTTTCACTTGCGTACAGATAAATTATGATACTACAGATATGAGGACAGAGAGAAACATCTGTATTCGAAAATAAACCATTAAAAACAATATCAGTTATTGCATTTCACAAAATTATCGTTAACAAATAATTTATAGGAAGAACCCAACAAAGAATGAAAAAAATTAAGTAACAAAATAAAAAGTACATCGACACTGTTCGATCGACATAAAACACTACAGTCGATGTTATTGAAAATTTGCTGTAAATAAATTTTTTTTAAATAAATTTTGTACAAGATGGACCAAAAAAATCACCCTATTGGAAGATTATTTTTGCTATGTTTTGACATTTGTGAACTAGAAAGATGTAGAATACAAGTAAACAAGCCATGGAGCGATATACTCCCCAAGAACGCGGAATATCCGTGTCTATTTTTTTGCGCAACAATTCGTCTCTGTCGGATGACTTCTTTTGGCCCACCTTCTATAAAAAAAAATATTTTAAGAGATTTATTTATATAAAGATTTTACCGAAATCAAATTATAAAATTTTTTTTTATAAAAACCACGAAGAAGAGAAAATTTTCTAGAAGCTAAAAGTGTTTCAAAAGTATCTGATATACAGAAAAAGATGAAAAATGTACCAGAAATAAACATTTTTTTTAAGAAATAAATTTGTCAATTAAAAACTTTATCCATTTTTTATGAGATGCGTTTTTTGACCAAATCAACCATTACCACTTCGAAATCTTGAAGTAGGACACCCAACTTCATATTAAAGCTACTTTTAAATTAATGACGTGCGTTGAAAGACCTTTTTGTTTGTGCAACCATATTGGAAATTGATTAAAATTATAGGCAGCCAAATACAACAACAATAACATTTATCGAAAAATAAAAACAAAAAATGGTTGCCAAAGCTGTTTAACTTAATTGTTTAATTGAATATTTAAGATACAATAAAGAAACGCACGAACGAATTGAAAGGATGGTTGAAATGAAGTTTATTGTATTTCTTTTTAATTTTTTTAAATTTTTATTTACTTTTTAAACATTGTTTGCTATTTGTATGTATAAAAAGTTATCTAAAAGATTCGTGATGGCACGCGTTTTGATAATTTTTATTATTTTTTCTTGTTGTAGACCGATATATGTATGTATGTAGGCAGATACTGCATATACGTACATATTTGTATGGGTCTGTTCATAAATTACAATTGGTGTTGAAAGAATAAAAAAAATTAAATAAAGTTTAAATTAATATGAACGAACACAAATTTATTTGAAAATGCGGGCACTTGGATAAAAAATATTTATTAATTTAGGCACAATTTGTTATAGACAGACACATATGGAGGAAAATCTCAGTTGCATTTATAACATTTTAGTTTCCCTGAAGTGCTTTTTTAAACATATAACTTAAGCATACAAGTTTATTTTGTATTTTTTGGATATACCTAGTCCTCAGAAACAAAATCAAGAAGAATATAAATTACAAATAAAAAAATAAATAAATAATTTCTGTCGACGAATTTTTGCAAATTAAATTTTCTTTATTTTCTTTCTAAATTTTTTGTCATTCTTTTTGGCCATTAGATATCGTTGGGAAAATTAAACAATTCTTGATACATAATATCTTTCAATAAAATAACTTCTTATTAAATGGTATCTAAATAGAAGTCCCAAAAAAAGTTAAATTAAAACAAGTAAGAGCGCTATATTCGTCTGTCCCAAATCTTATAGACCCTTTACTACGTGGATTTATGTATGTATGTATTTTAAGGCTTAGAAGACTTGATTTTCTTATGATATTAATTTAAGTCCATTTAGGTTTTTCGCCCACATCTTTGCTGATTCTGGACCAATTAGTAATTTTTTTTCAAATTTCCCAAAAAGACGTGTCTTACACACAAATATAATAATTTGTGTGTAAAAAAAAATTTGTTTTTGCTTATATCTCGTTAATTGTCGGATTTTGCTGATTTTCAATAGCAAGAATTTCTGATTGTTTGATACCAATAACGGGTCCGTACGACATCGGAAGGCTGAGAAAAGTTTATTTCAACACAGAGACGGACACAGGGACATGGCTAAATCAACTTCCCTATCTATAAGAATTCAGAATATACATACTTTATGGGGTCGCAAATTAATATTGTAGAAATTACAAACGGAATGACAAACCTATATATACCCTTGTCACATGTGGTGAAGGGTATAATTAACTTAGGTCAAAGCAATGGATGAGTGATAAGTGAAGAGGAAGAGTCGAGTGGGTTTGGGGTCACAAGTGTTGTACTGGAGGAATTTATTGTGACAAGGTAGGGTGGGCAAAAACAGGAGACCAACACCTGTCTCTTAAGTCTGAATGTGGGAGGTAGAGTAGAGTTTAACTTACCTGTGTTATTTTTTGTGTGTCATTGTCCGAAGACTAACAACAGGGTTGGAGAACCTCCTGAGATGGATGAGCGAGTCGGGGTCTTCACATAAGTCTAAGTGGACGGTAACATAGAATAATACAAAAGTATAAAAATAAGCCACCATAGGTTGTTAAAGTACCAAACAAAGCTTTGAATTTGTTACATAAAATATTGTAATCTGCAGTATAAATTGGCTTTAAATGATTTAAAAGAACTTTAAAGGTAATAACGCATCGCCAGGAGTAGTTAATTTGGAAGCAATATATGTGACTAGTGCCAATTTTATTGTCTTTTGAAACTATAAGCTTACGAAAGTGATGTGCAAAATGAATATATTCAGCAGTTTCTTCAAAAAGATAATTAAGAAGCTCTAAAGCATAGCCTCTACGCGAGGAATCTAATACAAAAATCATATAATCTTTCATAGAAGTGGAAGCAATGCATAACTGCACTCTGCCTTCCATAGCTGCTTCCGAGGTAGCATCATTTTGTGCTGGGTATTGTTCTTCTAAGTAAAGTTTTTTTTTGTCAACAAAGTTATATTTACATAAGTTTCAAAGGAATTGTAAAATGGATATATGTAGGTCCATATTCAAAACAAAATTTTAATAGATTCATATAGTAAAAAACTAAAAAGGTGTGGTCTTTTGATTACATTTTAAAAAACCTATAATATCAAATCTTTTGGAAAACCAGATTTTATGTGAACAATGATTTAAATACATATTAAATCCATTACTATAGAGATTTAATAGAGTTTTTATATATCTTTTACTACATGCAGTCACATATGAGTTCATATGGACATGAATTTTACAGCTAAGTAGCTATAAACCATCGCCAGATGCACACGCATCATTAAATAATATTGAAAACTACATTAAAACAATAACCTTTAAAAATCGCAAAAGAAAAAAGAAAACTATTACACAATGGCTGCCTTTTTCATATGTTCATTCAATCACTTATTCGTTTGTCATTTGTTAAAAACATTCACAAACACATTCGTACGTGTTTTTTTTTAAATGTATTTTCAACCACAAAATCTTTAGTTTAAATATTTAGTCGGCTTTAAAACTATTGTTTATATGTTTTTGCATGCATTTTGTTTATACAACATCCTAAATACACAAACTTGCGCGCACACTCTTACACAAACCACACACAACAACAAAAAAAAAAAGGGCAAAATATAGAGAAAACGCTAGTGCAAATACTTTTTGTGTGTGAGTGTTTGTGCATTTATTTACTCTTTCCTTTGCTGGGCAAACAAATGTGGTTTTTCATGGTGCGCATGCTCTTTTAACATCCTTTAAAATCCTTCCATATGTTTTAGTGTTAAATTGTTTGTTTCTTTTCTTTTATTTTCTCCATCTCTTTTCCCGCTGATTGTGTTGTGTGAAAAGTTAATACTAAAACCATTAACAAATATGATCCTTTGTTAGTTTTATTTCATTTTTGTTTTGTTTTCTTTATGTAAATATCATAAATATCTTAAATTACTTAGGAAAATACATTAAAAGGATCAAATATTGTAAATATGTGCATTTAATGTTTTGGCTAAAGGGAAATACGGCAAAGCCATTTAACATAAATATTTGTTAAATGCATTATTCATCTAGCATTTAACAATGCGGAAAATTCTTTTATTTTCATTCTTTTTTAATAAATATTTAACTAAACAAACAGACTTTAAGGGATTTTCAATAATGTCTCCTCGTTAATTTATCAATTGATGTGGTGTGGACTTAGCGTTGACGTGTATGTTAGAGTTTTTACGTTCTTTACGTGTTTTGTAAAGTAACTTATAGGGAACAGAACATAAATCGTTTTCTGGTTTTACCCATATGATGGTGGAAGTTATTACCACCAGAATCAATTGTTTTAATCTTCTTCGGTATTATTTAAAAAAAAAATAATAAGAAAATGCTTTTGATTTATAAAGACTTCATATGATTTTAACTCACTGAATTTATTTTGAAAAATTACCAACTTAAAAATTAAAATCAAAGAAGTAGATATTCAATTACATGTCAATTTAATATTTGTAATATATCATGATCTAAGTATTTTACCTTCACTAAATTATTAACAACTAACCTTTTTTAGTGTTGGGAAATAAAATTGAGTTAACCTATTCAATTTAAGTTGTGACTATATGAAATATTTCAGCTCAATTTTAATAACGTTGACATAAACCCAGGTTTTCAACCACAGCCACCATGTGGACCCCGAAGGGACCTCAACCAATTAACCAGTCCAGGACAAGTCCTGGGGGCTTACTGGTTCCCGTGGTACCAGATTGATTCTGGTGAATCACCAATTTGGGCCCAACCACCCGAGGCTAAGGCAAGCCTCTTCTACCCCGAGGGCAGTAACACCATGATGGAGATTTTAATCATGATGCTATAATATCTACCCCCGGGGGATGATAAAAATACAGTAGTTTCACTACTTACCTTTTTAGCATCTTAGCCCATTACTTTAACACGGCAATGTCATTAGAGCCAAATACTTACCCCACCCGCCTACAAATAGGCACTTAAATAAGTTACTACCACCCTCGCTTATAAATAGGGATTTTGTGAAGTCAACTCCTTACTATCATAAAAATAATGCAGCCCGTTCGATTATAAATCAGGAACTATATTAGTGAATACTTTTAAAATATTATATAAATATTTGCTTTTAACTCATTATCAATAACGTATTATATACGGCTTCCTGAGAACGAAACTGAGGTTTGTTACTTCTGTACGTTACCTTTTACAGAAACACTTAGAAAAACCTTAAGAGTCGGTTTGAAAACCGTCATTTTAATTCATAAACATCCGTCGAAAATTTAATTAATTAAACTTATAGTATGTTAACCCAAATGAGAATCATAATAACTAATTTAAGTGGATCCTAACAATTTTTTTCAGCCAAAGTGCATGCAGCATTTAATTCTTTTAGATATCTCATGAATAAATTATTACGTTTCACAGTATAAACTTGTTATTAGAAAACCACTTCTTAGTAATGCAGACGGTATGTTATACTCATTAAAAAGTATTTTATTGAGTTAGAGCAATTCATTACCCAGTTTTATATAATAGATAGATTATATTATAGATTGCAAAGCAGCTAATATTTAGTAATTAATGTCCTCTGGTATCTCATGGGTATAGATATATCCAAAAGATACACAAGAAAGAAAAATAATTTGTCTGAAATGGTATCTATTTTCTATAAATATTTTTATTGTTTCTATAAACGGTTTTGCTTGATTTCTGTCTTTATTTTGTTGAATGGGATGAAACAACAAAGCAAGTTTTGAAGTAAAAATACTTGCCTCTACCATGT
>NDXZ01017126.1:0-14565 GCA_003055125.1 Paykullia maculata
TGACAAACCTATATATACCCTCACCACATATGTGTGTGTGTGAAGGGTATAAAAAGACATACAAAAAACAAATTTTGTGAAATATCTTTTAATATTTTTTACTGACATATTGTTATAATTAACTTCAATTTATTTGGTTTTTTCCACTCAATACTGAAGAGAGTCTTTATAAAGAAAATATACTTACTTTGTTGGTCCTAACTAAGTAAAACAGAGTGTAATCACTTGTTGTTGTTGTCGTGTTTCCGAATTAATTCTTTGTAATCTCTGCACACTAGGAAAACTTGACCCACACATACATAAGTTATAAAATAACTACCATCATCATTGACTGCGACTGTAAAAAATTTAATTGCTCCGTAACAATCACAAGATTCCCCCCTTCTTAAGCAGCGTAAAGTTGTTAATTTTAATGATGGCAAAGAAATTTTAAAGCTTTATTTTTAAAATTTCCCTTAGAGAATATGTGTCTCTAAGTTAATTTATACATGAACTGAAAATTTTTTATTGTTATTTTAATATTCAAAGTCTCGTCCTTCGCGTTCAGACAAAAGCAACATTAATCCAGACGAAACCAAAATGAAACGTATGTTCTCTGTATTTGTTTTAATATTTATAAAATTGTTTTTATTTAACCTTCATTTCAAAAAAAAACAAAAAATTATGTTAAAAATTCCTTGTGCGGCAATTTTTTAACTCCCTTTATAATACTTCAAAATAATTTATCTTAGCAAGAATGTGTTATTTAATTAAACAAAAATTTTGATATTCGTATGTTAAGGACTTTTATTGTTATGGATTACCTACAAAGTTTTTCGAGTTTGTTGGCAATAACTTTAGCAGTAAATTTTATTGTTAAGTAAAAATCATTTCAACCTTTAAATTTTTGTTGACTGATTATACCCTATATCATGCACATGTGCATATCGTCACTTGAAATTCGAAAGGCCGTAACAACCAAAAAGTTCTAAATAGACTTTTTAGTTGATTATGATGTTATTAATCAAAATACATCTTTCGTTAAAATGTTACTCATATGTATATGTTCAAAAATACCGATTTTATTAATGAAATCCAAAGTAAATAGTCTTAAGTTTATAAAGTTTTTTGCTTCTCCTGTAAAAAGTAAAAAGTATACTTACGGCCTTTTGGATTTTAGGTGACGATATATTAATATGATTGATGTGCTTTTTGAGTTCGTGTGGAAAAATAACCCCTAACAAAAATAATCCGATACTTACCTCAAAGTGTCACGGAAACCGTTGCCCTTCCCAGAACTTGTTCTGGACTGGTTATGATAAGGCCCCCTAGGAATGCACGTGGTGGCTGTAGTTGGCACCTAGATCGCGGAGAAGCTAGGAAATAATGGCATATGCTTATCCTTATGCACAAACTTATAGTAAGCAATATAAGTCTCAATTGTGCTATTGTCCTGCAAAAGAGCCGCAACAATGAAGTGTGGCTATTGGTTGATGCTCGTGCTATTGGCGCACTTCGACCAGCTAAATTCTCTTAATATTTGTTGTATAGTCAGAAGTCCTGTTTGTGGTATAATTCGTACAGTAAGAATCAAAAATAAAACACACAGAGCGGCGGTGGTAGGACGTCTTCAGGATATGCCAACATATGGTAGGTACTGACACTTATCCTATCACTATTTGTGCATCAGTCCGTCTGTTAGTCTGTCAGTCTATGTAAACTTAATTTCTTATAAAACCTGTTTAAACCATGTATAAAATTTAACACAACCTCCCATGTAAATGACATAAAATTAAAACAAAAGCTGATTTGTTTGGTGGAAATAGAAACATTAAGTTCTATTAGTAAAATCTGATTTTCTATGCTTTTATACAATTTTCTGATAACAAATACCCGAATTATATAAAAAAAACAGCATGTGCTTTGGTAATTATACTACTGGTCAGCTAGATTTTATAGTTACAAAGTGATTACTAATTTTGAATTACCTATCCTCATTTGAACACCACCAAACTACTTCCCACAAATTAAATATTCGCTGTTTCTAAGTTTTAATATCACATTTAGAGTTATTTAATATTTGAAGAGCGTAGCTGTGTTTCCTGTTTCTCAAGTTAAGGGATTCTTAAAAAAAATGTTAAGAATGTGTAAAATAATTATCCTGACAAACTTTATGACAGTTGTGGCTGTTCTTCTACATATCGGCAATCAACTCTCATGAAAAAATCATATTACACCATTGAATATATCTTAACACAAGTTCATTACAACGATTTGTGATTATCAGAGGTTATCAGCCTTATTTAAGGAATACAACTGGATTATGAAAATTCCTTTTGCTATAAGTAATCTGTAATAGCTTTTTATATTTTCTAAATTAAGTGATGCAAAAATTAATGAAATCGTATCTGTTGGTCCTTAAATACTTAAAACTTTTATTCGATATAATTTAAATAGTTGACAACACTTAACATCTGCAAATATATTTATGATTAAACTGTTCTATTACCATCGTAAATTTGTCAAACTCCACTTAAAAATATATCACAGTTGTATGTCATCAACTAATAACTTCCATTCAATTAGTTTTTATCGAAAATCTCTTAAATCAAATGAATATGAGCGCTATGAGACAAGAGTTAAAACAAACATAAAACTACAAAAAAGGAGGAGAAATTCATATAAAATCAACGTTAATTGGTAAGATTAGTTGTTATACAAGTACCAGCAGTTACTGATGCTGCTGCATCTACTACACTGAAATCATTTTTATCAGTTTTTATAATAAAATAAATCCACACAAGTCTCCCTTGTAAAACTAAAAAAAAAAAAAATATTCCATAAGGGCTTTTTATGCACAACCTGACAATCCATATAGTTATTTAAACAAAAAAAATATTAACAAAATAAATTGCAAAGAGAAAAAACTAAACAAAAAATGAATAAATACAGCAGGAGTACACGATAAATGATAACATAGAGCAAAATCTAAAATGTTGTTGTCGTTGTTGGGTACAGTGCTCCTATTGTTTTTGTTGTTTTCAACTTTGATATAGATTAAGGCCTGTTGGCGAATGGATCACAAACTCTACTCTTGACTGCATTAAATTTTCCAGTTCATAGGATTATAGGCTTAAAAGAATGCTTGTGTATGTGATTGTATATACATATGTATATATGTACATGTATACATTGTTAACTTATGTTCATAAATATAATCGTAGAAAAAAACCCCACAACAGGAACAATGTTTCATGTTGACAAATTGACAAATAAATACTTTAAGGTTTTAAGGGTGTCTCGTTCTATTAAAGCCTGGTTGAAGTTTCAAAAATATAAATATTTTTATTGTATGTTTTGTTGTTGTTGTTGCTGCTGTTGTGTAAAGCAACTTTTTAAAACGAATATAATTGAATTGAGAAACATGTCAACAATAGAATTTTTTGTTTCCTTTTTATAAATCATGCAACAGATTTAGAAAAGATACATGTAATTGGATGACGTTAACCTGTGTCAAGTTAAAAAATATAAGATTTTGTATTTGCTATCATTTTAATCTGATTGTAGCTGTGACATGACGGTGGCCATTTTTTTGTTTTTTGTTTATTGGAAAAAATTACCAAAACGAAATAACAACTAATTTATCATAAAGCGAAGAAATGAAATATGAAATCATTTTGATATGTATATAAATACATATGTATGTATTGTATGTATAAGAAATGGAAACGGCGTCATAATATAGTAAATTTCTATTTAATATCAGCTTTTTAATTCACAAGCACAATTAATCTAGTCATATTTGTTACCTACATACTGCATACATACATACATATGTATGTATAAATGTTGTTAATCACAAATGGCAATACGTTTCCTCGATTGTCATTCCGTTAGTAAATATATGCCATTAGAGATATCATGCATCCCTAAAATTACGAAAAATTATTTAAAACAAATAAATTAATCAAATTAAGAAACGATTAACAAATGTCTAAATAGTTTGGTATTTTCTAAAATATTACTCAAGTAGAAAAATTTATAATCTATGATTTATGAAGTAAGATTATTTTATTTAATTCAAATCCAGAGAATCTTTAGATATATATATGTGTGTAAGTGTTTCATCGATATTATACGGGATGGGTGAATGTTATATTCAATTTTACACAGAAGCAATACGTTAATTTGTATAAAGAATAAATTTTTCAATTAATATTTAAAAGTAGGTTCAGTTGAACTTCCATAACTTGAGTCACCATTATTCCAAAGACTTTAAGTTATAAAGGAGTAATTTTTAAAAATGTTGCCAAATAAAACAAAAACATCCGCTATTTATATTAAGGTATTTTTATTTTTTACATACATAATTATTATTTTTGGCTTAAATATTTTGGTGTTGTAAAAAAATAACAAAAATTTGTACAGAGCTTTGTAGTGGTTGACATGACGAATCCTGTTACCACCAACATAAATATATTTTCCTATTGAATTTACGAGTTAGAATAATTAGAAAAACAACAAAGTTTTGACTGTTAAGGGCAGAGCTGTGAGTTTTTCCAAACAAAAGTTATGGAAAAATTCAAGTTTTGAAAACTTAAGTTTTATACAGTCCATTCGTGGGAGAAAAAATCCACAGATAGCGGTTCGATTAACATTTCCAATGTTATTTGTTTATCAATTTGTCTGCTTAAAATAAACCTCAACTTTGAAAAGAAAAAGCAAGAAAATATATTTCGATTTAAAGAAAATAGATTTAAAAAATAGCAAAAATGGGCATGTCCTTACTAAGAGCTTTCGTGGCAAAACAAAAGTTTAGTTACGCACATACATAGATATTTAGAATTTATTAAAAAGAAAAACCTAATAAGACATTCGGGATTTTGTGTTTTCTTTCTTTCTTCCTCAACTTGGTATAAGTTTATCTTACACGTTTGTTCGGGGAAAAAAGCAAACTCATACACACTGCATAAGTTTTCCCATTAAACTGTCGGTGTCAATGAAGTTTTATAAATAGACATAAACAGAGATAAAAAGAATAAATAAAAACTTTAAAGAGATTTAGAAACGCGAATGCAAGATTAAACCCTTCATTTGAAATTAATTACGTTTTTATTTTATTTACTTCTAGGACTATCCCACACAAATCGATTTAAACCAACACATGTCAATGGCTCATATGCAACCCGCCTCACAAGCCTCCATGATAAGCGGCACTATTTTGACGGCTCAACCGATGGGTAATGGCGGTGCAGGCACTTTAAGGCGTGGCATACTCAAAGGTGTCTGCCAGGTGCCACCGCCTGATGTCACACATCATACAACAACGAATTTGGGTGGAGTGCAATTACTGCATGACCTACATCCCCTAAATTTATCATCTACCTCGTCAACATTAACGACCACATCTAGTGTGGGAAACGGAAGTCTCATGTCAGTGCCAATTGCAACACCCAAACAACCACAAAGTATATTAAAGGATCCCAATCGCAGTAAACACCAACAGCAACCAACACTGATAAATACTGGTTTGCTGACCATGTCAGGTCCTCCTGGTAGCTTGCAAGTACTTAATATACCTAATTCGGCAGGCATTAGCAACAACTTGCTAATGACCACCAGTGCAGCATATGATCCAACAAATCCTCATAGTCTGACAACATTTAATACTTCTGGTGCTTCGGTAGCATTTACAGATGCTGACGGTCATCTCGTATAGCTGTAGGATGCCTCACATGGGGCTTTGTTAACGGTAATTACAGAAACATCACAACCTTCAATGACGTTATCCCGCTATTAAAATAAGGCATCCGATTAAAATTTAAAACAAAAACGATAGATGTATGTATGAATGTTTTCAAAATACTCATTAACGCTAAGACAACAAACAAAAGTGAAGATAATTATATACAAACATTTATTATTAAGCATTCAACAACAACAACAACAATATTCAGAAAGTAAATAACAAAAATAATAAATACATCTACATAAGTATATAACAAACTACTCTTAGAGAAGTTATAAAGAATTTAACAGTATGTACAAGAAACTATACCCTCGTCTATAACAGTGCGCAGTAAAGGCTCTTAGAAAAAAAAAGTGGAAATAAATATGCCGCATCTAAATGGATCTTATGGAAGCAACAGCGTTTTTAAATTTTAAATTACAATGTGATTTAAGAAAATAATTTCAAGTCTTCTTTTTGTAACTTTTGTGCTGGTAAAGTATTCAAAATTGGATACCGATTATTTACGGTTATTTTGTGGGTACTCCATATATGGATAATGTTAAACTACATTCAACGTAATAGACCCCAATGCCATTAAAACAGTTATTTTAAGCAAAAGTAGAACGAAAATAAAAAGGACATTATCCGTACAAAAGGTAAAGACAATAATATAATAGAAATTTTGGAAAAGAAAAGCTGACAACATAAATAAAGCAACTTTTTTGTGAAATATTACTTGCAAATATTAAAAGTTTCATTTATTCAAAAATACATACAATATTATGTACTTAATATTAGGGGCATTCCTTTAATCGCTTAAACGCCTCTTATATCTGTTAAGCTCTTAAACTTTCATATAATATTTAGAGTTTAAGAGGTATAAGAGGCATTAAGGTGATTAAACGTATTTCCTTAATATAATTGTTTGCACTACACAGCAGTAGTAGTTTAATAAAATAACCTTTTTAAAACTACATAAATATTTATGTATATATTGACCTTATTAAGACTTATTTGTAGTTTTCCAACTTCCAACAAAGTTGACTACAAAAATAAAAATGAAAATCCTGTAAAAATATGGAATAGTATCAAGTTCGTAAAAAATAAATAAGCGGTATCGGGTAACCAGAATTAGTAAAATATTCCATCACTTATTTCAAGTATGAAACAAAATTAGTTAAATTCTACTTCGGATAGTATAATAACTGACAAACTTTGGCAAAAACGAGAAATTGAAAATGACAAAAACCTTACCATTTAGGTACCACCACCTTCCTATACATAAATAATAATAGATATAATACAGACAATATAACTGTAAATTCCAAGTTTAAAACTAATTATTGCATTATCTTTTCAATCCGTTTAAAAATAGCAAATATATTCCTTCACTTTGCCTGCTGGCACAATTGCGAGAAAAGTTATAGCAGCGCTGCAGTATCCACTAGCTGTACATTATTCTGAAAAAAATAACGTGAAAATTTAAAACTAAAATTAATAATAGAGATGTATTAAATATATAAATAAAGACATGTACTGATTTATAGTCAAATTTAATAAACAAAAGTTAGTAATAATTTTATGTAATTTTTAAGATACACCTTTATTTTTGTGCCGACAACCATATGTATAGTTAATTCAAAACTAATTGATTTATTACCAATTTTATGTAAAAATAAATAAAGAAAACATAAAAAATCGTTAATTTTATGTAATTGTAAATCAAATTTTATATTTTGCGTTAAAACTCAAAATATAATTTAAAATTTTTCATTTTTATGGCAGCTAAATAATACGAAATTTATTTTAATAAATAATACGAAACTTAATTTTATTTAGTTAGATTTAAAAATAGTTTTACATAATATAAAATAAAACAATTACTAACTCATTAATGCTTAAAATAATCATAATTATTAAAAATATAATAATAATAATAAAAATAATAATAAATAGTTTGACAACGAAGACATATATTTTTCATCAAACACCTTAATTTTTTTTTAAATATGTTTTTGTAATTTATAATTGAATTAATTTATCAATTTTTAATTTATATCTTTTAGTTTTTAGCAAATGCGAAACCAAAAATAAATTTAAACAAATACAAATAAAAAAATATGGCGAAGCCAAAAAAAAATTTAAAAAATATACTCATATATAATAAACTATTTAAACCCACCACTGATATTTGTTTTTATTAATTTAATTTTTTTTCATGTACATATTCATATATTTTTCTTTTAATTCAAATGAAATAAAATTTAACCTTTTTATGCTCTTGACTTTTTCTAGGTGTTTTTAAATGACTTTCGATTAATATTTATAATAAAAGTGGTAAAGGTTTAAACATTTTATTTTTAAATAATTACCAAAAAAAAAAAGAAATTATTATACATTTTAGTAATTCACTACAGATATGACAATGATTATGATAGTGACAATGTAAATTAATTATGTTAATTGTTAAGTTATGATCTTTTTATGCATAATCGTTATAATTTTTGTATGAAATCATCATTTTGTTTGATCTGTTTTTTTTTTGTAATTTTGTTACCCAGAGTTTGTATGAATGAAAATGAAAGAAAAAAACCAATTAAACAAATAAAAATAGTAAATAGTTGCAAATATTTCAATAATTATTTTGTGTATTGACTTATAATAATTATGTGTAAAGAAAAAAAACCTTTATATCTTCCAATAAATAGTTTTAAAATTGTTTTTAATCATTAAACATAATGCAATTTTATTTGTAATACTACATCAGGTACAAAAAATTAAGCAGCTTTTAGGGGGTAAGTAGGCCACAATAAAGGGTCCCTAGAAAATACTTGGCATATGACTTGACATTACTTGAAAAAATACATTTTTTTATATATTATATACCGTTTGTGTTTATAACTGATTTCCTGATATTAAAAAAAATGTAAGTATTTGTGTACTTATTAGATATCTATACAACTATGCACATTTGATTAGTTTTTGTTGGGAAAATGGTCAGTAGTTTATCGTTAACTTAAAGAACATAGAAGTGAAATGTGTAAAAAGTGGCGAATAATTCAAATTCCTAACTTGATCTTTCACATGTCAGTTTTTAAAAACTACGCGACGACAAATGGATAAAATAAATTAGTTCGCTTTACTAGGGGTTTGAACAAATTAAAATTTTAAATACATAATTATTTTTAATTAATTATAAATGTTATAGTTTTAGAATGGAACCATTTACTTTCACATAGATATTATTCAAAGAAGTGAGGTTTCTTTGCTTTACTCCGTTAAAATTTTAAAATTAGTTTCGAATTTGAGATTTCGGCTTAGTAAAGTATATATATCGGCATAGTTTCATCAACAGTAAAAGACACATAACACATGAAGCCTGTCGAGAAAAGAAACAAAGACAATACGTTTGACCAACTATCTTTCCTGGTAGATTTATCTTTCCAGCATTGTCTTCCCCCGTACCAGGTATGACGTCCTACTTACCATTCAGTTCCTTTAAATTATACGCTGGCCTAATCAAAACCGCATTTGGTTCTCGCCCTCCTTTGCAGCATCTATCTACATTATCCGCTAGGTTATCTAGTGCACACAGCAAAAATGTTCTATCGTCGTTGATAACTTTTGTAGGTTGTCCGATAAACACCTTACAAAGATCATATCCATTTATTAATTAATTAAGTCATGGTTCTAAGAGTTTCAACTCTTAGAATTCTTACCAGGTCCTTTCTCTTAAAATTCTCAATAGCCTTTCTTTCTGTTTAACAATGTAAAACGTATGTCAAAATAGAAAGGTACTTGTATTTTTAGATTTTCGTTTTCGATTTGACAACAATTTGTTCTTGATTTGACAACATTTGGTATTTTTCAATATTTCGTTCTTAGTTTGACAACATTTGGTCGATAATAATTTTAGAACGTCTTTTTTCCCTCTGTGCAATACTCATGTATACAAATAGAGAGATTTACGCAAAAAAAAAAGAAAAATAAAGGAGCAATTACAAAATAATAGTAAAGTTCCATATATAACAGAAAATAGTTAGCTTCTACCAAATTCTAGAAGCCATCTAGGAGAAAGCAGTTGACCATTAAAGTTCTGCTCCGATTGCAGCTTTATTTCTACTCGTTACCCAAATGATATACAAAATAGTGAAGTATACATTTGAATGAATATGTGTCAGAAGAAGAAACTTCAAATACATACATAAATGACCAACATTGTTAAGTAAACCCTAAGAACGAAAACTAAACTTCTGGTTCTACTGACTTACATCTACACATGAACATATAAACATATACATACGTACAAATTAGCTTGCGTTTGTGTGTGTGTATATATTTAAATTTGTATTTGTGTTCTTATTTCTATTTATATTTGTTGTTAGTCTTGACAGTGAGATAAGTATCAACGTACCGTAAACTTAAATACTTTGTTCACTGATAAGTTACAAATTAGTTTTTATGTTAATATACATTTATTCATTTGTACTATTATTTGTTCACAGGCTCACTTACAAATTCACTAACTCTCATTACATCGTTTATTGATTCAGTTTTTCTTTCCCTTCTTTCCGATGGCTCAAGTCAATGTTCATTTTGTTCTTGTTTTAAGTTTTTTGTTTTTTATTTTGTCAAAGACAAATTAAAATTCAAATAATTCTTGATAAGAATTGTTAAGAACTCTACTAATACTATGATTGCCTGCAACAACACAAAAACAACATTCACAACTACAATACAGACGGTTTGGGCATCTGGTTGATTGTGGCAGGCAATGTTAACACAAAAGAAGAAAACAAAAACAAAATTTCCAATGTCCAAATAAACGAAAATATGAAACAAAGCGTAAAAGATTTATGTATGTTCTAGTTGAAGCTTTTAAAAAACAACAAAAACGACTTGAGCAACAAAAGCAAAGATTTTTCTTTTTATAAATTTTAAACTGTGAAAATCAAAAAAAAAATAGAGGTATGTATGTACATATGTATGTATCTATATATGTATGTATATATGTAAACACCCTGTATATGCAAAAAAAATTTTGTTTTCGTTTTTAACTCTCGAAGGACTCCTAAACGTTCCAAAAAGTAGAATAAAGCAAAATAAATTAACCTAACGCAATTTTCTTTTAAAAACGACAACAAGAGCAAAGAAACATCAACGTAAAACAAAACGTTAAAATTCAAATTAGACGCACTCAACATGGCGTAAAACAGTTTATTTTACGTACACACTCTTTCCAAAGAAAAACTTAAACACTAATTGGTGTGTAAAAAAGACTTAAAACGCTCAAGGAGCTGAAACAAGTGAAATTGATCTCAAACGCTAAAATAAATACAAAAAGTTGAAAGCATACAACGTATAACATTTTATTCGACTATAGCTCTATATTGTAGGTATTAGAAAATGCATAAGGTGCTGAGTTCCAAAAAATTGCTACTTGCATCTGAAATTATTTTTTAGAAATCTTAAAAAAATTGTAATCTTTTTAAAAGATTCCTCTTTGTTGTTTTATTAAACTCGCTTTCAGTTCGTGTTTGCAAAAAAAAAATTAAAATTGTTTTTTAGTAACTCAGCAACAGCATTTTACGAGTATTTTAAGACGCAAGAAGCGATTTTTGATACTACCCAGTAAAAACTTTTTTAATTTGGGTAACAGGTATTACTTACCACCCATAACATCCATGGCGACGCCAACTTGAAATCGAAAAGGAACCCTTAGAAGTAAATTGGACCGAAATAGAGATCAGATAAATCTAAATGGAATGCAATTGTTGAGGCCCTATGCTCCTTATAGGAGCAACAGGAACCTATTTATATATATATTTGCTAACTTACTGTTAAATAAAGTTTTTACTGGGTATAAAATGCAAGAAAAGAGTTTTGGAAATAACCCTACTTCTCGGTCTTAATCAATCCTTAAATACGGTAATTGATCAATATTAAATAAAAAATATTTTAACAAATTTTATGTGAAAATGTTAAAACTAAAAATTTAAAATTAAATTTAATTTAAAGTTTTAATTCAATATTTTATCTTGAAACTAAGTTTAAAAACTAACACCCGACTAATGAAAAATCACGTTTTTAAATCTTTTGAATCAAAAAAAAATATTCTTATCTGAAATTGTTCAATATATTTCATCTATTAAAAAAGCAACTTACACGTACATAGTATATGTATTTTAATGTGTAGAAAACATTTTAAATGTGATGTTCAAAGAATAGCCTGGGTCGTTGTCACTTTACCCTCAAGCTTATCTTCGTTTAAATTCTTTTTATATATTTAAATACATAACGTAGAACCCATGGCTTTATTATTCCATCCTTAGACTGGGCAGGTAAGTTTTAGTGAACAAAATCTATAAAAAATATTAGTTATTGGTTACTTTTTATCCGACTATATGTCATGCAACAAAAATCTAATAATATTGCAATTCAAAGAAGATAGAACCAGTTGCCGGAGAAAAAATCAGAATAACTCTTTTGTTTTACTAAACGTAGGGTATTATGTACACGTATACATAATACGTGTACATAATAAATAAAAATATATGTATTTATTCACCGTCAACTTTATAAAAAAAAACATAGTCGCAATTAAAACAAACATCAATAACGCCAATATCATTGTCCTTCACTCTGGCAACCTTGTGAATGCTTGATATTTACAAAAGTTGTTTGTTGTTGTTAAAAATTCTTTAAAACAAAAGTGAATAAAAAGTAAGAAAATATTTCGAACAATTTTGTGCACCGCCTCCTTTTAGACATTCATGTTCTTTACTCACTCGTACTTACGGCAGTATTGCTCACTCATTCCCAAACATACTTGCCGCCACTAGTAGAGCTTTTAGAGAAAAAAAAACACTTCATTTCCTTTAAAATAATTTCCCCAAGGGGTTTTTTGAAGAAAAATAAACGACGACACAAAAACAAAAAAAATAAAAAAATCAAATAGAAGCTTGTTGAGGCTTGTAACTTTATGCGAAATAAACGAACAAGCTTTAACAGTATCGCCCCGTTAAACATCATCATGACAGTCACGTTGTATGAAATATGTTTTACTTTTTTCAAGTTGTATTCGTAGTTTTTTTTCAAGAAAACAACAACTAAAAAATACTTAAACGTAGAAACCCTAGTTTGCTTGAATGGCCAAAGTCATGCCCAAAACATTTAATATTAAAAAAGTCAAAATGTAATAACAAGAAAACTATTTGTATAAACACTCAAGCATTTAATTCATACACCGTTTACTTTCTTTCAGTCGTTTTACCTTTCCTATTATGGCACTCTTTCTTAAATAGCTCTATAACACCAGCAAAAATTTGTTCTTCTTACCCGCACTATTTTTCACCATCTCTTCTTTTTGGAGGAAACCATTGTGACATTCACTTTTTTAGGTACGTAAAAACAGCTTTCTTGTTCTCCTTTTTCCAGGAAACATTTAATATTAAATCTACTTCTATGAGTTTGCATATAAATATGCACAAACATATGTATGTACATAAGTGTTTTCATACGGGATTTCCCCGGAAAAAATTCTCGGGAAGTTTGTGCGGGAATTCCCGGAATATTTTGCAGTGCAATTTAAATGTGCTTGGTTGATTAAAAAAGCGCTGAACTGTGAAAGGAAGCTAAAATTATAATTTTTATTAACATGTTAAACTTTTTGAAGTCCCTTCGATTGGCAGTCGAAGCACTTTGTCAAAGTGATATTACTTTTGTTACTGCTGATATAATTGTAAATACGTAATATGAACAATTAGATGTCAATTCAAATCCCACTTAAAAGAGATAAGAGATGAAGACAGAAGTGAAACTCCAACATTTGAAGAAATTTTGAATGCAGCAAAATGTAATATTTTGTTTAAATAATTTAATTTGTTTTTTTGCGTTATATTAAAGATGTCGTTTTTGCATTTACGTACAAAATATGTACATATACATATATGCGTTTTTTTTAAGTTTTTGTTTTTTTTAGACAACAGGGTAAGCAAAAACTAAATTCTCTTACAGCTTAGTTTATCCTCCATATATTGTTATGCGATTGTGTCAGAAATTTAAAGGATTCATATTGTTTACATTATAAAGATTCTAACAACGATCTATAGTGGAATCTCTACTAAAATAATAATTCTTAAAGGTACAAGAAAGTAAATACTCCAATAATTTTTTAAACATTTTTTCGTGTGCAGCCTCTTTCAGTGAGTAGTTCTGTGACAAAACATGTATGTATTTAACTCTCTTAGACACAATTATAAACACTTTGAGCATAAAACATTTGTATTGATGTAATTTTCCCCAACTTTCTAATTAAAAACAACAACAAAAATTAAGAAAAAGAATAAATTCAACAGCAAAATTTTTAATGCATCAATAAGTGCTCAAGATGGCGTAAAAAATATTTACGTTCAAACTGAAATCAAATGCCAACACACCCTTGGATAAACACATGTGCACAAATATATATGGGTCATTTTACGTCAAGTGGACCAGCTTGAAAAATCGATTCGGATGAAAATTGCACCGTAGTTAGTCCTATTGAATAGTAGTTTAGACACAATTTTTTTAACAAGATCGGTCAAGAACTCTCCGAGTTAGAGGGGGTCAAAGTTTGACCTTTTGGCCAACTAGGTGTTTTTTCTCCTCCATGTAACTTATTACCTATTGCTCTTAGCAAAATTTGTCCAAAGTAGTTTACATAGATATTTTTTCAATATATAAAAAAAAAATTTTTTTATTTAAAAAATTTTTTAATAAATTTTTTTGCAAAACAAAATTTTTTTTCAAAATGGGCCCTATTTTTGCTCAAAAGAAAGCTTAGAACATTTCCTTTAAGACCTTTGTGGTCGCTT
>NDXZ01017159.1:0-12024 GCA_003055125.1 Paykullia maculata
CAACAGCTGAATCGATATTTCAGTGTGGTTTTGAGGTTAATTTTTTTTTTAATTTATGATGGATAAACTTAGTTTTTTTTATCATCAAGCATTATTACCAATTATTAATTAAATCACTTAGATATAAAACACATTTTTGTGTTTAACTATATATTTTTTTCAAATTATAGTTTTCTGCTTCCAAAAAAAATCCCCTTTATATAACTTAAAACTATTTTCTTTTGATTTTCTTTTGATTTTCGTTTTTTTTTTTTTTAAGCCCTGCTGCTATTGTCACCAAAATCTGTTAATATCACACATTTCTTAAATGCAACTTTCAAATATTTATGTACTAAAAATTATATTTTCAACAAATGCACACACACACACACACACACAGAGTCACACAAAGTACAAAATAATAATAAAATAAAGAATAAACTGCATAAAAACAACATAGAAGTAAAAAGTTCTCTGTTGAAAGGAAACGTATTCTTTTGTACTTCTCAACTCGTAAATATGCATGTGTATGTGTAAAAGAAAGTTTGTGAACAACTCAACGACCACATAAGATTGGCTTGACGTTATTGTTTTTTTTTTAGTTTGTTGATTGTGTTCCTCTTTGCCTACATTATTATAAGTTGTTCCTTTTTTTTTAATATTTATACTGATTGTACATATGTTTGTATGTGTATGCTTGTATAAAAACTTTTATATTTTATGTTATAAACTTTTTTAGGAGGTAAGAAATATAAACTCATCAAGATGTTTGTAACCCTTAAACTAAATAAAAATTGTTATTGCTAGAACTTTAACAAAATTATTTAGTTATGCTTTAGATATTTTAACTTATAATTATTAAAAAATATTCTAAGTTTAATTATAAAAATTCACCCCCATATCTATAAACAATTTTTTAATTCATCAAAAGTTTATAAAACAAGTTTTATAGTAAACCTGCGTTACATAAAAATTTCTTATGAATATGAGGGTCAAACTTTATTTAAAATTCTAATTATGTACATATGCAATTTTGGTTTGTTTTCCCATTGCCATATTCTAAGAAATTTTAGTGATCAGAATAAGTCCCATAGACTATTTAACTTTAAAAATATAAGATCTTTTTAATTCACTTCTACACCACTTAACCACATTTATGGGCAAGAAAATTTTCGTAAAAACAATACGTCATAATATTTAAACATAAAAGTTATGCCTCTTGGTAAAATTTCGGCTACTGAGCGACCATTAACGAAGCATAATGCATTGAGATATTTATTTTATAAAACGCTGTACAGTACAACTCAAGAGCAAAGATTTCTAGCCAGCCCCCCGGCAGGAGGGCAGTAAAATTACTTGAATATAATCAAAATACCTTGGGAAACTACATTTCTGCCAGGACAAATATCTTTTGAATAAGTTAAAAATCGAAAACAATGATAATTATAAAAAGTACCTGAGCTTAGGATCATAGTTAGGAAAAAAAGGATAAATAGCGGACATTAGTATAAGCTAAATGCTGGCGATTATTTTCTTATGAGTAACAAAACTTACAATTAAAAGTGAACAGTCTTAAATCGACAGAGCCTAGAACAAACGCTTGCGGCAGCGGGGACTTTGTGAAAGGATGAGTTCGACAAAAATTGTCGAAGGCCAAAAATCACGGACAAACGGAGAGTGTTAAAAAGGGTCCAATGAAGTAGGTGTGCTCTAAGCACAGGCTTTTTGTCAGCTTGCAATTTGATTACAAGACATATGTTTGTAATCATTCAGGCAGTGACTACCATGAAGATTAGTGAGATGATATGACAACTGCAGCATCACGATCAGTTAGATATATTGTGACTGCTTTGCTGCATAATAATATCATTAAGAAGGCAACTTAATGATATTATTATGTTTAACACCTTACGATCTTATAATAAATACATATAAGGCACAATGGAACTACTTCATGGTTAAGAATTTGCCTCTTTTGGATAAATATTACTTACACAGAGGGAAAAAAACCGTTCGAAAAACACCTAAATTGACACCATCCGTTGTCAAAAGTGAGCTAAGCACGTTTTTTCTTGATTCGACATGGGATGGTGTCATTTTTGTTTAGACAACGCTTCGTTCTTATTTCGACAACAGTCGTTCTTGTTTAGACAACGCTTCGTTCTTATTTCGACAACAGCCGTTCTTGTTTAGACAACGCTTCGTTCTTATTTCAACAACAGACATTTTTTTTTTGACAAAGCTTCGTTCTTATTTCGACAACCGTTCTTGTTTTGCTAACGCTTCGTTCTTATTTTGACAATGACCGTTCTTCTTTTAATAACGCTTCGTTCTTATTTCGATAACGAACGTTCTTGATTAATGAACAGGTCGTTAACAATTTGACAACGTCTGGTATTTTTAGATTTTTGTTCTCGATTTGACAACATTTCGTTCTTGATTTGACAACATTTGGTATTTTTTATTATTTCGTTCTTAGTTTGACAACATTTGGTCTTAAATTTGTGAACGGATGTTCTCGAAAAAGTGAGAACGCTTCGTTCACAATTTGACACCAGCCGTGCATAGTTTTAGAACGTCTTTTTCCCCTCTGTATAGGGGTTTTATTGCCTTTTAATGGTTAAACAACAAAACACTTGTAGCTGTCATAATCAGAGTTCTGGCCAATGGTAATATTTAGTTGTAATTATGAAACATGTTAAAGCAAAATTTTAATTTGAAAGATCTCTCAGCTTACAAAAATAATTATTCTTGCAATAATTTTTTACCACAATTTGGTAGCCACAACAAGTATGCTTTTTTATATGGTAAAATAAACTATTTTTAGTGACACAATACCGTAGAACTTAAATACAAAGCGCAGTGTAGCTCCTCTTATATTAATATATTAAGAAATAAAAAAAAAATCTCCACAATCTAGAACTATCAGAAAGCACTGAAGTGTTTCTTACAATCGGTTTGACTGGCATAACTTTTAAGCTTTTAAAAAATTTCCCAAATTCTGATACTGTGTTCATAAACTTCCGGAATTTTTTTTCCTCATTTTGGTGTTTATTTCTGCCAGCAAATTATATTGTTGGTTCTTTAACTTCAGTAGTTCGTAAACCAATTTTTTACACTTTTTATTTGGGGAACAAAATAATTCACATGCCATAAATCATAAAGTTTTCACAATTTCACATGTTGGTGCAACAGTGGTGTTAATTTTCACTTTTTCATATTAAATTTTCATTTTGTTTACTCTTTATGCATTTTGTAAATTATGTTTTAGTGTGGCGAAAAGCAAATGTTGTCTGTGACATGTAATTTTAAGAAATTTAAGATCAAACTTTAAGTAAAAATTTTAATGTAAAAACTTAAATAAACAAATTTATTAATGCATTATCTTAAAAACTTACCATCTTTCTTCATAATCGTGTTGAAATCTAGAAAGAAAGTAAAAAAATGCTCTCTTTAGTTAAATATATTGTTGGAAATTTTGCAGATTTTAGTTTTATACTTTTTTTTTGTATTAAATGCCAGCAAAATATTATTACTTACTAAAATATAATTCCAGCAAGTATACAAATATACTTTAAATTGTCTATATAATTTTTTCTTAATATAAATGTTGCAACATGTTTTTTTTTAATTTACTTTAACATTATTTTTACTTTGTGCATTACCCCTATCACCACCAACTAAGCATCGCGATATTGCTTCATTTAAACGTGTTTAACAAATTGAAAATTGTTAACAATTCGTTAATTTTATACAACAAAAAAAAAAACGTGAAAAACACAAAACATTAAAACAATAAAGTGAAAAAATGACATCGAAAATATTTGCGACACCAACACGTTGTTTCCCTTTTAAGTTGCAAAATTAAATCTTGTCATCTTAAAACACGAAAAAAATAATGCAAAACACTCAACTCCATAAATGGTACAAATAATGGGAGTTAATCAGGCTGAAGTTTTTAAAGACTGTATTTTTCCTGCTTCTACTTCTTCTTCTTCTTTGCTTTGTCTTTGCCAAAGTCTGCGCTGCCTTGTTACGATTCGAAACAACACAATCGATTTTTAGTTGTATTGGGGAGATCAAAAGAAAACAAAAAACCCAAAAAGGGAGCAAAATAAATGTTACATAAAGTACGAAAGGTTGCACTACATTTCAAATCTGTTAATGTAATAAATGCAAGAAGACAACAAATAAAAGTGTAATTGTTGCTGCACAAACACAGTTTGTCGTAGAAGGTAGTAGTTAAAAGAATGAATTCATTTCAAAGAAGAAAAACCATGGTATTTACTTAAAGGTCTGAAATTAAAACAGACATACATATTTGGTTTAAGCCACGATATTGAACTTTTATACTTAAAAAGACAAAAAGTGTGGACCTTTTTTTTATCCTTAAACAAAAAGACTCGACACAATGCACATGAAATTTAGACCTTAAGAATTATAGTATATTATTAAAGAATTTCTAAGAAAGTTTCTGATGTCAGCCTGCTTAAAAAACTTTGCTTCTCAATTAAGATATTGCCAGAGTTATGAGGAATGGGTCATAAAACTCTCGTTAACAAAAAAATTTAAAAGTAGAGTATAATATCTATAGAACTCTAGCTGTGTATTCGATCCACTGTTCCTTATCCAAGCATGAATATAGTTTTGATGTTTCAGTGTTTCGTCTATATTTCGAATTTTAAGATTTTAACGCATACCGACTACATAGCCGGTAATATTTAGAATTTTATCTTAACAAAAAACTTTGCTTTATATAAACCATACGTGATAAATGACAGTAAAAATGATTTTAGAATTGAACAAAAAACAGTTTTTGGCTATTCTTTTATCAAGTAATTAACAAAAGTAAATCTTCAATTTTGACTCTTAAACTAAAATTTAGACATGCGAAAAGCATTAAAATACAGCCCGAACTGGTAGCAAAAACTGTCCAATACAAATACAATAAAAACAAGGCATGGAGAAACACCTTGACAACATGCTGCAAGAAGCTTTTAGGGGGCATTAAGAAATCTTTTTCTATTGTTTTTGCGTCGCATATATCACTAAAAAAACGTATTTCTGATGGTCTCACTTGCACACGCAGTTTATATCGCAGCCTTTGTAGGAAAAATTTTGCAGGAATCTTACCTGTCACTTGGAACGCAGTCTATTCTTCTCTTTCTAGATATAGCATTAATAGACTATTCATAGAGAAAATTTCTTTAAAGATCCAGCAACATTTTATGTTGCTGCTTTTATTGGCTTTACAAAGTTCCTCTTGTACAAAGAATTCAATAGTTTAAACTAAAACAATCAATTTGTTGCACATTCTATTGTTAATTTAAACAGACACACAAAGCAAAAGTGTAGCAATACCGGCGGCTACAATGACAATGCCAGCAATAACAGCATCACCTTTAACATTATTATGAGCACTATTTTAATAGTGATGTGGAGTGTTGTTCTTTTAAATGTATTTACGAAGTAAAGGGTGATGTTGTTAATATTTTCAAGATTTGTCTTTAAGCACTTAAAATATACCACAAATACGTGTTTAAGTGAAAGAAGGAAGCTAGAAAAATTATAACAAAAACTTAATAAGACTAGGAAATATGGGAATCTGTTGAAATATTTTGAAATTCGGTTGATATTCACTTTCTTGAGGTGGTTAATATAATACAGAACCCTATGTTGGTTCTTAATCAGAAATATTAAAGAAAGTCTTGTTATAAAAAATCTATGAAGCTTTTAATGGCTGAGTCATAAGATAAATACAAAAGAATTTTGCATTCTCTGTAGTTAATATCACAATATACTGTTTACCATCCCATGATTATTCTAAAATTGCTCTTGTCAAGCTGAGTTAACAGATTCGGTTGTCTGAAACCGAATGTTGGAGGAGCAAGAAAATTTGTTTAACCCAAATACAAGTTCTTTTCTGGCATCACCCGTTGGGATATAATAAAGAGTTTTGATCTCACAAATACAAAACAAGCTCATGTGTTTGCCAAACAGTCTACCTGTTTTCTTGCTTATTGTAGGCGCACAGCTCCATAAAACACCCAGCAAATTCAGTTACAATTTCTAACTACTTCGTATCAGCCTAAGGTTTGCTGTTCGATAACTTCAAAATTTCTGGACGTCCTACATATCATCTTAAATATTTTCTCACTAAGAGGAGATGATGTGCGATACTCTTTCAAAATCGTCGGGTGTTTGCTCATTGAAATGTAATGACCTTTTGGTAAGTCGGGCAGTATACTCCCGCCCTTTTGCCTCTGTTATTCTATTTGGATTCGTCCCTGAACCACATCTGATTAGCATCATCGTATTGCAAAATCTGATTTGATTAATTACCCTAAGGTATGGATCATTCCAAAATTGCGCCAATATTCTTTTATGTCCTACCGTGAAAAAACATAGATTTTTGCCAAATTCTGTATTAAAACACAATTTTCAAATTATTTTGGATTCAACTTTTTGAACAATTCCTTATTTATAAATAAGATTAATGCAAAACGCAAAATAAAATTTTCCATATTTTACAGATTCTTTAACATCCCAGAAACAAACTCCTGCTGTGTTTTTTATTTTATTTTTTGGCTTCTTTAACCTTAAAGCACTTAATTCGCTCTTGCAGTTTAGTAACATGTTAAATATCGTGTTATTACATTCCCTACAATACAACCAACAATTGCTTTTTAAAGTACTTGCTGTTGCTTCCTTTGCTGTTGTTTGCAAACTGTAACTACAACTAACTACCATTTAATAGGCTAAAAAGTAAATTTTCATGCTTTGTCAACAATCTGCCCAAAAAGCAGTTAAAAGAGTTGGAGAAAAAACTTTTGTTTTGGTACAAACTTAATGTTTCCTTGCAGCAGGACGGTATTGCTGGAAAATATTTAAAAGCAAAAAAATGTGTGTCTAGGGAAACGCGTTTAGATAATGATCAGTTTAGTTGTAACAAATGAAAAAACAATAACAACCAAATCAGCACAGCGCTGTATAACAGAACAGAAGAATGCAATACATATTAGCAGTTTTGAAGTTTTCCTTTGTGTAAACAACATATTGTCAATGAAACTATTTTTGTTTTTTTTTTGGCTTTTTAATATTGTTGTTTGTTGCAATTTGCAACTAACTGTGCACTTATGTATTTGTGTGTGTGTGTGTGTGTAAATGCATGAATTCATGCTGGCAATATTGTTCTTATTTTTAACTGTTGCCATCATTTATTACGTTTGTCATCGTTATCGCTTTGGTATTTCGTTTATTTTGTCTTTTTGTTTTTCTGTTGTTTCTGTAAGAAAGAAGTTCAACGATTTAATAAATGGCTTATTGTGTTCACAAATTAGTTAAGCGCGTTAAAGAAGGCAAACCAGCAACAACAGTAAATCGATCCTTGAAGTAACATTTAGTTAAAGTCAATAGTTTTTGTTGTTGTATTAAATGCTTAAAATCGGGAAAAATTAACAGTGGGACAACAAAGAAGAAAAAAGATATGTTTTTTGTTAAATGCTTCAAAGTCTTAAGTTAATATAGTTAAAGCTATTACATAAGGTTTTTGAAACAGTTTTCTAACATGTTTTACAAAATGTGTGTTTTGTTTTAATTTTTTTTAACGCTTTTCTTTTTTAACACTGTAATCGACAATGGTCTTTCTAATCTAACTGGGTATATTAAGTAAGAATATTGTTTGTAATTAAATCGCAACATAAAAAAAATAAAAATTAATATTTTGTGCTACTAAAAATCTAATTAAATACTGCGGACATTGTTCAGGTTGCCAAAGAATCATGCGAGTATAATTTCCCCCTAGGTGTGGGAACACGGAGTCAATGATGGCAGTCGAAAGGCGAAAACCAAAGTAAATTAGGATGATTTCATTGATCACTCTTGTGGAATTCACATTAATGTGTTCATTGGTAGAGTCACTGATTATAAATAGACAAATAAGTCAAGTTACAGTACGATTGGAAATGCATCGTTTTTAATCCGAAGGAACATAGTTAAGTTATATCGTAGTTACGATCATAAGTAAAGTAAAATTTAGCAACCAAGCTAGGAGGCGTGGGTTTTAGATCACTAAACTTTCTACTACATACTACACGCACAGAAAAAACATGGTTGAAACATGATCAAGACAACCATTTTCTTTTCTCCACAAAAATTTTTGTAACCGCAAACAAAATATAGCAAACGATAATTAACTATTTGTTTATATTTTATCATTAAAGGTGGCTTCAGACTATAATACTAGTCGTAAGACTTTCATTGGATATTATAAGAGCAAAACCCAATGGTTTTTGTTTTGATTGTCAAAAATATCAGATAGAAAATTTTCTCATAACATTTTGAGTCTACACTATCACACTTCAAATAATCACACACGACAAATTATATAATGATTATATGGAACTATTTATTGATCATAGAAAATAACGTTATGGTAATATATGTCATACTATGCTATTATTAAATAGCATTTTAATTAAACTTATTATTATTGAATTCGATCATTATATAGTTTAGCTACAATCATACAATCCAATCATAATATGATGCCCTTCGATTAGAAAAATCTTAATCAAAATTTGAAAATGGATGCTAGTGGTCGGATGACTTAGAAGGTTGCCGCACTAGCACTCTCCAGGCTGGTAGACATTATATTAAAAGTTAATGACTATATTATATTCTTTAGTACAGGTTCATTAGCTCTTAAAGGCTTAATTAAATGTTGAACATACATTTTTAGTTCCACATCTATTTTTAACTAACAATTTTTTATTCCTTCCATTTTTTTTCTTGTCCCACTGTCTAATGTTTTTTAATCATGCCCCTATAATGAGGCGCTACGCACGTGACTTATAATCACGACTATGACGTTTTACAAAAAGGGCCATTGTCTTAAACTAAACCAGTTAAGAGTATTTTCGTAATAAGAAAAACAAAAGAAAAAAGAAAATTGAACGACTTGTAATAATAACTTTAGAAAAATTCACTTAAAGCTTAATATTTTAGATAAACAAAATGAAAAAAAAAAATTAAAAGCAACTAATTTAAAATGCGCCACGAAATTTCTCTCCAACTCTAATTAAGTTCAGTAAGATTTTTGATGAATAAGCAGTTGATTAAGGAAGCAAACATTGATGTATGAATTACTTCGTATTAACAGAGTAAAGCATTTTGGATTTTATCCAAGATAAGAATTATTTTTATAGACTACATTTTAAAAGGGTAATGCAGATTTTCAGATTGAGTTTGAATAAATAATTTTGTTTGGTTTTAAAAAAAAGGAGATTTTCTGTGAAACTTCTAAATACATATCAGTTCATAAAACGGCTCTTGTTATTTGACTTTATGGTGATGAAGTCATACAATTACTTTAGCTGAAATATTTTTGCAAACTAAGAGACAGATATTTTCTTTGTTGACCCATTTGCCAATTAGTTTATATGACGGTCCAGTACCAATATATATATATAATCCTTTATAATTCCTATAAGGAACATAGGGCCTCAGTCCAGTACCAATGCGCCCATTTAAATATTAATTGTTAAGTCGTCTTAGTGGCAGGAATGACTATCATTCTTATACTCAACTTGTATAGGTTCAAAAAATCTTCGTTGAAAGGTTTAATTATTTCGCTGCTCGGTAAGTTAGTAGCATTTTAACTTCGAAGATGCCAAAAAGTTTTAATAAAATCTTTACTATATATTTGCGGCAAATGTAACATTTATAGGGCACTGGACTATTTTAGACTTGATGCATGTCGAGCAAAAATAAGAATACTTAAAAGAGAAGCGGAATGTTAAACAAGTGCCAGTCTAATTTATGTATTTGCAAAATGTGCAAAAAAAAACATTTAAAGATAAATATTACGGGAGTCTTCTAACTTCCTCACCGAAGACTTTAAATATTTTCTTCCTTATGGTTTCAAGTGCGTCTGGAAGTTATGATTATTTTGCGAAACAAGTACAGACGGTTTCTGTAATTACATTTGTTAACCTTTTTAGTATATATTTTTTTCATTTTCATTTCTTCCATTTATTATGATTTTATTTGCAAATGAACCATGACATCTTGAAATGAAAAAAGAAAAATTAGAGTCGAAACAGCAACAACAAAAAAACACCAAAAATGAAAAACGAAATTCTTGGCACGAATTGAACTGAGCATCTAAGCTCTCCTGAAAAGAAATACATTTGTACTTTGTACATGAACAAAAACAACACGTTTTATGAAACATGAACATGATGTTTTTGGCAGACTTTTGTTAGAAAATCATTGTAGACATAAACTTGGCGCATTTTTCGAAGTGGTGCAGAGTTAGAGCCGCCTTCAAAATTAATATTTTTCCTTTTAATCCAATACAAGTTAGAGCAAGTTGTTTGCAAAAAGGGCATAAATGAAAATTAAACATTTGGTACAACAAACAAATGAAAAAACGGGAAATCCTATTAAATATGAACTGCACATTGAGACAAAACCCAGCAAACATATTTAAGCTAGATTGAGGTTTTTTTTTTGGCAAAATTAAGGGTTTCTTTTGTAGAATCAAAACTTTGTAAGTACAAAATGTATTTCTACAATCTAAATAACCGGTTCTTAATACGGTTTAAACAGATGTTCGGCTAGCCGGTTTTTATTAAAATAAAATGTTATATTTTTATTGAAAAAAAAAATTATAAATAATAAAAAAACTAAATTTACATGTAAAAGAAAATATTTAAATGGATTCACAGAAAAAACATAGAATTTAATATAATTTTTTCTCACATTCTCTCTCTATCTCTCTCTCTCTCTCTCTCTCTGTCTATAGACATGACATCAAACCATTTACTGGGCTTACTCGCAATTCTATGTTTAGTGCAAACATAGTCTTTAAGCCAACAAGTTCAGGGTCAAACAAACACAGATTGCACGTAGTTTAAAATGGTGATGATGTTGATGATGATGTATAAAGACCTCCCAGTAAGTTAAATCCAACAGCGGCAACAGCAGGCTAAAGAGCTCGTAAAAATGGCAGCGCAACAAAAAAAATTCTAGTAAAACATTTAAAGAATGTAAAAAGAAACGAATGTTCTTGAAATCATGTTTAGTCGTCGCGTAGCAACAACAAACAAGTGTTAGAAATTGCACATTGTAAATATGTAGAAGCTAAATAAAAAAAAATAATAAAGAAAATAGACAAGAGTTTTAATTGAAAAATATGTGAATGTTTTGTTGGTTTTTTCTTTTATGTAATTTTATTAGTTTTTGGCTTAGAAATGCTTAAAATATTGTTTTAGATGTTTAACAAATTCTTACACTTGTTTGAAAATTAAATGCAAATTTAACTTTTGCACTTGAAATATCAATAGTTTTAAGGTGGAATCATGGGCTTGCATGTTTAAGTACTGTTGGTGTTTCTTTTTTTATGATGTAATAATATTTCTATTAAAAATTTAATAGTTATGTTTAAAAGAGAATTTTAAAAAAATTGATGTTAGCGAAGCTGTATTTAGGAAATTTAATGTGATCGAATTTGTAAAAGTTTTCTTTAAATGGTTGGTCATCCTAATGTTTAAACTTATTGGAGTACGCTTAATTCAATGGTGCTGGTTAAAAAGGGTTTTGAGTACGCAAGTAAAGTTAACTTCTGCAGGACACAGTTAAAACATAAAGTGCATGTGAGTACGATTGAAGATTAGTGTTGAAAAAAGTATTTATTGCTGATTCACTTAAAACTCGTAACATTTAAAGAGAAGGAGTTAGGCTTTGTTTGTAGTTTGAATTTAGAGGCATCAGATAGTGAACTTAAGTTAACTAACTATCTCTTATTTTTATATTATATAATTACATTTTTTAAGTTAATTTGTAAATAGTTTTAATTTGGGTTTTAAGAGTAGTTTGAAAATAGTTTTAAGAAAGTAATTTAAAAAAAAAACCTTAAATTTCTTTATATCCTCAAATCAATCGTTTGAACACTTTAATGTGTTTAAACAATTCGCAAAGAAGTAGATGTTAGAAAGGAGCACTTACTGATTGCTTTGTAAAAAAACCAACTTTTTTATACCT
>NDXZ01017185.1:7309-18284 GCA_003055125.1 Paykullia maculata
TTACGTGGAACTTTTTTGTTAAGAAAAATAAATAAAAAGTAGGAAATGATAAACAAACAAAATGCATAATAAGCCTTATCTTTGAAACAAAGTCAGCCTAAATATTTAAACAAATTTTTGTGGTTTATCCTTCAAAACAATAGAGCCAATTGTAAGTTTGAGCATGAGAATTTATTTTTTAATTTTATCATTTTAGTCTGTCATTGCATTTGTAACATATTAAAATAAAACATAAAATAAAAAATAAAAAAAAATAAAAATAAATAAAATAAATTATAATTAAAAAAGAAATAAATTAATTTTTATTTATTGACCTACCGTGGTTTATGTAAATAAAATGCAAATTTCATTACATGTTTCTTCCCTGACGTTAAACAAAATTAAATTAAATACAAGTTTACAATATAATATTTATACAAAAATATATTTGTGAACATTTTCTTTAAAAATTGTAAACCTATTGAACATATTTTTTTTAACCCAAAGTTATAGTAATACAATGTTTATTTCGTTGCACATTAGTTTAAAAAATTATTATTTTTTAACTTTTTCATTTTTTATTTTTCATTCCCACTCTTTTGTTTTTAAATAAAAAGCAAACTCATCATTGGTTTAAATAAATAAAAGAACAAGTAAGAAATAAAAAAAAAAACTTAAAAATATAGCAACAGAAGGAAATTCTATCTCAAGTTTTATAAAAATAATGAAAAAAAATATAAAATACTTGATAACTTTGTTTGGAAATAGACATTAAAAGTAACAGTTGAATCAATATTAAAACATTTCTAAAGTCTTCTTTATTTCAAGATGTTAGATACTTGTAAACAGTTGCTTTGATATACTTATTTATTAGGTAACATAAGAATTGGTTATTGCAATCGTTTTCGAATAAATAAATCAATCGAAAAAATATATTTTTAGCTTAGCCCCAGGTTATCACGAGATTTCTTAAGTATAAAGAATTTCTGAAATATTTTTAATTACATTTAATTCATAGCTAACCCAAAATTGTGGCATTTTAAATAAGATATTTAGCACTATTTTGACGCTCACTGCTGTAGAAAAAACTTTGTGCATAAAACACTCTTTTATGTAAATAAATTTTTTCCAAGTAAATTTTTGGCAAATCAATGCCCCAACTTTTTATTAAATTTATTGGAAACAAAGTAGCAAAAAAGTACTCAAACAAAAAATATATCATTACAAGCCCAATCGAGTATTTTATTGTGTTTGTTTCTATTTTATTTTTTTTTTTTTTTGTATATTTAATATAAAGTACAGTGCAATTGAAAAGCACTGTGTCAGATGTATTTTAGAAAAAACATTTTTAAATTTGTAATATTAAGTACTTACGCCATTTCTTTGTTTACTTTTGTTCAAATTTTTATTGGAATAACAAAAATTTGTTTAAATTTAAATCTGACCTAGACATGCAGATATTTTCCAGGTATTAAAAAGATAGGGTTTTTCCACACACGGTTGTTTGTTAGAATCTCGAAAGCGTGGCAGCCCCCACCAAGTCCGGCTGGACAAAGTGTGTGGTTAGCATATCTCTGATAGCCGTCCATAAAGCCAATCTACTCTACAGCCTTGGCAGCTCGGTTGAAGTATTTCGACATCTAGTAGTCTCTAATGGCGACGATATTCATCATCTAACTAATATCTCTCTTGTAGTCCCTAAAAAGGCAGGATTTTATGTTATAACCCCTATAACGCCATAGATATTCCTGTTTGCAAATATAGAGAGTAATTTCCCACATGTTTTACTTTACATTACATGGCCTTAAAGTTGACAAATATTTCCACTGAAAACGCGTTACAATCTACAGTCTAATCTAAGGGTGTTTGTATGTAAGGGTGTTTGCGTCTTTTAAGCTGCACGTTACTGTTCATGCTAAACTCACTTACTTACTTACATAGAAAGAAAAAAAAGTACTTACATTGAAATGTACATGTCAGCTAAAGTGCTAATGATGCAGGCGTGTGTTTTTTTTTATATTAAATTATTTTTTTTATTATTTGCTCTAACGAACATCTCTCCACCACCACTTCAATGTCGTCGATAATACTCTGAAACATACTTTTTTTCAACAAACTAATCTAGATTCTGTGACTCAAATTATAAAAATTGATATGGGTGTATTTGTTTGTGTGATTGAAGAAATTTTACAAGAAAACAATACTGAATAAAAGATACATGTAACGAATTAAAAAAAAAAGTATTAGACAAATATCCCAACAAACTTTTTTTGCCATTAATGAGATAAGTCTGTGATTGAAATTATTCTTAACGTAATAGGTTTGGCTGGCAGAGAACTCATTTGTGTTGTTTTTATTAATGCAACTTGTATGGGAGTTGTTTTGGTTTTTCTCTTATTTTAATGTTAAAATGAAATTAGTCGAATGCTGAAATAAATAATGTCTCTTGATAATTAGGGAGGAAAAGAGGGTTAATTTAGTGTTTTTTTGGGAAAAAAAACCTTGACCATATTCTAAGTATATTTCAAAAAGTTAAAGAAACATTTAAATGCTATATAATTATAAAATATGTCTGTTTGTTGACGTTTGTTAAATAAAACAAAAAGATGTCCATTTATATCTTAAAAAAATATTTATATAAATTTTCGTTAACACTGGAACTGAAGTGCAAAATTCCTTTAAAAAGTTTTTTTATTAATTAATTCCTATAATTCCTATGTGAACCATAGGGCCTCATACGGTTTCTTTAATCAGTTGAGTTTAAGATAAATAGAGGATTTGCCTTCAGCAAATTGCTGGTAATGCCTCCAGGCTGGCATTTGTGTAACGCGTAGTCCAATTTGACTAGGGCTTTGATTGCTACTGTTGATTCTGAATAAATTCTTCCGCTACCAGTCCTAACAAAATACTAGTGGGTTAGTATCCTTTATTTCAATTGGCCATTAGATTGTGTAGGACGAAATTCTTCAATTGAATCCCCTATCTTATCTGCCCTGACTTAATTTCCCATGCGGTAAGGATGTCATATCTTCAATTAGGTTGCTCGCGTTTCCAGGGTGAACTGCGTGATGGTGAGGGTAGGAATTGAGTAGAGTATGCCTTCAAAGTCTGCATACCCTGAAGTGCCACTTTCACTCCGTTTTCACCACAATTTTCACAATTATTTATCAATCGCCAACTACGACCTTTTAATGGACTCGATTTGCTTCCCTTGTTGTGGCCTATAATTAAAAATTTTTCAAATTATACTTCTGTAGATAAACTAAATATATAATAAAAAAAAATTCATTTTAATTTACTAATACTTCTCGTATCAAACTGTAGCAAACAACATCTGTTGTTGCTTTTATTTACTTGAATATAAATTTTAATTGTCTCGCAAACAATAGAAAATGTTTTTAATTTTATTTATCTCTAATTCTGTTATGCTTTTAAGAAAGTTTATTACAGTGGTTCCAAATGATGTAAAATTTTAATATTTTAAACACAATCTAAAAACTGATGTAAATAAATTTTTATATATTTTTTTTAAATTCTACGAAAAAAAATTTGTTCGGCCAATTTCTAAAAGCAACGTATTGCATTAAGTACTTTAACACAATCGGAGTTTATTTGTAAATTTACAATTAATATTATAAAATATTAAATCGGTTAAACATATTAGGGATTTAGTTTTTTGTAAATTATTTAAATAAAAGAATTTAATTGAAATCAGTTTGGAAAAATCTTAAATTTTTTAGTTTGCAATTTTATGACATTGGGAAACTCTGATCTCTATTTATCTTTGAATATATATATATTTTTGTTAGCATGTGCCAATGTGTGATGAAAATGTTTTTAGTTTGAAAAACATAATTTGTTGATGCATAAGTAAATAAATTTCCTTCAATTTTAAAAGATTGGAGATTTCCAAAAGTTTCCTTGTTTAAGCAAAGCAGTGAAAAGGGAAACAAGACGAATGAAAAAAAAAACAAAACAAAAAAGAGCAAACGGAACATCCGTTAAAGTTTCTTGTTTGTTTGATGGCAAAAGGAAAAAAATCAAAAAAAAATAGAAAACTGAACATGTTTGTAGTTAATCCTTTTGCAGTTCATTTAATGGAGGCCAACAGAAATATAAAGCATATAAAAAATAAATTTCGTAACAAACTTTTTTAACAAACAGCAGAAAATTTAACTGAATTCAATTACTTATCCTTCAATACGCTTTAAATAAAACTATAGACCAATTGACAGCAACTGTACAGCTTAAAAGAAAAGGGGGCCAGCAAAGATAAAAAGGAAATGTGTGTAGAGAGAGGATGCAAACAAATTTCCAACTAAAATACATTTAGTTTTGTTTTAATTATTTTTATTTTAGGTTTTTTCTTCTTTTCGTTACATGCATTTCTGTATAAGCCAGTGCCTGTGTGTTGAAGTGTGTTACTGCCATTGTTGACAACATCATTTAATTTCGTTATAGTTTTCGTTTAACCATTCAACACTTTATTTATTTAAGTTTATACTTTCTGCAGTTGGCAAACGCAAATAATAAAAAGCAGGAAAATTAAAATAAAACAAAACAAACATTATAATAATTTACTTAAATAATTACTAGTTGTTTGCAATACGCCTTTTTCGATTATATTCTCTTGTAAAGTTTACTATTTTTTATTCATCGTTTAGATGTTTTTTTTTAAATCTATTCAAATTCGACATCCTGCTTAGCGGACAGCTTATATAATTTGCAGTTGTAGATGCTGAAATTAACCCTTTTGTTTAATATATTATTTTGTTTCAAAAAAGAACATGTTAATGTTTTCAAAACTAAAATAATATAATTTTAAAAATATTAAATTCAAACTCTCTTGATTAGGTGGAGCACCATTGTAAAATTCTAAAATTTAAACTTAATCGTACTTGAAAATTTCAACACGATTTATACTTAAATATTCTTAAAGCAAGTAGAAAACGGTACTATATTAAAGAATTATCCTTAAAATTTTTAAAACAAGGAAAAATTACTAGATTTGGTCTTTTTTTTATAGAATAAGTCCTTTTTGTTAAAAATTATCGTTCTTGAATCAAGCATATCGTACTCATTTTTAGAATATCCGTACTTACCGTACTTTCAAGTACGTTACGGGATTAATGGGTTAATTTTAATTGCTGTGTTTTCCCTTTACCGTACTTGCCAATTACATTTTCTTTTAATTCTCTTAAGCTGCCACAACTTTCTTTAAACAAAAGCAATTTTTCCTCTATTTTTCATTTCTTTTAAGCAATTTCTGCTTCGTTGCCCAAATAAAGTTTATTTTAAAGGTTATTTTAAAATGTAGTTGCAAATTTTATTAAACTTGCATTTTATTTTGGTTTGTATTTAATTACGGTTTTTTTTTATTTTAATCAGTTTAACTGCCTGAATATTTAAATATAAATTGTATAGAAAAAATTGTATTCCAACACGTCAGTTTTTAATTTGAGATAATAGACAACTAATTTCTGCTTTTTGTCTCAAAAGTAAAATGTAGGTCAATATTCCTACCAGAAAGCATAGATTTTTTTTATATATTTTTTTACAGTTTCATAGCTCAAACTATATAAAGAAATAAACTATATAAGGATTTTAACAATATATATGATGACTATAGATATGTTTAATTTAATTAACATTTTTGAAATTTAATTTTAAATAAATAAATAAAAATACTTTTACCATATATTGTTTACTGGTTACCACATTAAAAAAAATACTGAATACCATTAATATAACAAAAATTGTTTAAGCTCAAAAGCAAAAAAAGTTAAGAATATGTCTCAGCAAATGTTTTTAATTGCCAATATATAAATGTTTCTAATAAAAAAATCTAAAAAAAGGTATCGTCTGTTTTGTTATAAAACATAACAATTAAAAATTTCCTTAATTTATAATTTACAAAAGGTGAAGCAAAAAAACATGTATTTCAACGACAGTCAAGAATCCAATACAACCTTAAATTCAAAAAAAGGTGATAAAGTTTTAAATACATGCAATAATACGGCAATGAATATTGCACACACACACACATTTACACATGCGAGAATAAAAAATGCAATAAACAAAATAAAAACAGCTGTGCATTAGTGTTTGCAGCAATGCATTTTAGTTAAATCAGCAACTAACAGAAACAGCCAAGACAACATCTTGGAAAATATTAAAAGAAGCAGCAGCAACAACAACAACAACAACAGCAGTCATATCAGTAACAACAAAATTAAGAAGAAAAAAACACAAATTGTTGTCAAAATGGAAATAAGTTAAAGCAAACTACTGAGATAGAAGACAAATGAACTTTTGAATACAAACTGATACAAGAAAACTGGAAATAGTTTTAGAAAAGCCATTGACAACACCTGCAGCATTGACACAATCTATATACCTTTTCTTACAGCTTTTTTACCTGACGACTCACTCAGTCACTAGCGTTTTGCATATACAAGGAATATAAACAAGATTTCAAATAAAGCAAATGGATTTGATTTAAGTATATGCGACAATTTTAGATGCTGTTTACTTGTTCGTATAAGTACTGTGTAGAAATACATACATACATGGCTGTGTATGTATGTGTCTATAAATATATTGGTTTATGTTGTTGTTGATGCACTTAAATATCAAATATATTTTTTTGTATTTTATCATTCCTTTTTCTAAGTGCTTTTTTGGTACAAGAAGTTGCGGTATATATTTCATTTTGTTAGATCCAACTGCATTACTTAAGGTGCCTTTTCTACCTTCTTTACACAAACACATTTACGTATGTACATACCGGCAACTAAATCTCTGTTTGAAACATTCTAACAAAGTAGGACAAATCGTTTGACAATATGCAGCAAAAAAAAACAAAAAAATATAACGAAAAGGATACAAGAGCAGCTGAACAAACTTATATTATAAAACAGAATACTAAAATCGAGTAGAGGCAGGAGTAGCTGAATGTGATTGTAGGTTTTTTTAGTTGTTGCTTGTGTATGTGAAGTATGTATGATGCCTTAGAAAGTTGCTGCTACTAATATTTGACAAAATTTCAATAGTTTTTTTGGCTGCTGCATTTTCATCATCTTGTTGCTTTGTTGGCTGGTTTTCTGTTAAGTGGCTGAGGATGTGGAGAACGATACTCGTCTAATGTTGCTGATTTAACTTAATGACAAATTCTATTATTGCAGTGATGGGTAAATTTGTCTATATGAAGCAAAATTCCAATTTATTGAAGTTATTTTTTTGTAGTTGCTTTAAATATATTTAATTTTTATTATAAAGGCAGGGATTATATTTTGATTGCAAGTATTTCCTAAGAGTTGTATTAAAATGTAATATTCTTTGAAAATTAAGAGAAAGAGAGTAAAAAGCTGGTTACACATATGGGATATACATATTATAACTTAGATGTTATTTTTGCCCTGTTTATCGCAACTAAGATAGTAATAAACCACAATCGCTGGTTTAATACTACTATGTGGATGTACTGCTATTTGTCATCCCCAGATAAAATTCATTTTTCGACTTTCAATTACCCCGATTGGTTATGTTCGCTTTTGAATTCGCCTAAGGATATGGCGTCCATCCGTGCGTCAATCTTTTGTCCATATAAACATTGCGATCAATGTAGAGGTTGCAACTTTGAAGGTATAATTTAATTAAGATTTCTAAACACAACTTGTTTAATGCAAAGACAAACTCTGTTAATTTTAGCTAAAACCGGTTCATGATTTCACCTTGTCTTCACTTAAATATGTGCTTTAATAAAGTTTAAAAAAATGTTGCCGCTAGTCGTGAAACTGAGCAGAGAAACACAAGGCAGTCGGTTTCTTACCGCAGACAAGAATCCAGCCTTTTACTGACTTCAACTTGATAATTTTTTGATCAGAACTTGGTTCACAATTAAGTCATATTTTTCTTAAGATGCCGGTTAGTCATGCCCAAACCAATATTATCTTAAAAATACCAAAAATATTATTTTTCCAACAAGTATTTTATGCATGTGTTAATAGCTATGCTAATACTAAAACAAACATGGAAGTTTCATATGTATAACTACACTCTCACTTTAAATTCATAATCCTTAAACATAAATAATTGTATACTCCACCATGCGCCTAATAATATGCTTAATAAAAAATATATAAGTCTTTTAATTTGAATATTAAAATATGGATAAAATAATTTCATGAAAAAAATTTAGAAAATTTTTCATACTCATTTTATAGGTAATTTTAAATCACCATTAATTTTTTTTTCTTCAATCAAAGTTATTGCGGCATAAAATTAAAAAAAAACTTTTCTCTTAAAAATAAAAAATGGTCATTACTTTTCATTATAATAATTTTTTAACATTTTCTTAATTTGTTAATACGTCTTTGATTTAACAATTTCTGTGGAATTTATATTACAAGGCCATAATTAAATAATTATATTTTATAATCCAGAAAAGTGTATAAGAAAACAAATAAAAAAGTTTATATTTTTGATGTGTATTTTATGATTCAACAAATAAAAGGAAAATTTACGTTATAAATACTAAAACGTTTTTCGTAGCATACAAAGCTGTAACAAATATATGTATATTATAGAAATCAAGTGGAAAGAAATTTATATATTCTTGCTTTACCTATATCCAACAGTCCTTTCTTTAATTTTCTACATATAATTAAAGCATGGTTAGAGCAAATAAAAAGGAAAAAATTGAGAGGTGTCTGTCGGATCAACATAACAAAAAGAAAAAAAGATAAAGTAAGCAATGTGTGGGCAGCCACATTTTCAAAAATTAGCCAATCATTAACACATATAGCAAACTGATGACTTCGAATTAATATGAAATATATTTTTAACAAAATAGAAACCCAAAATTTTATATTGCTTGATGGAATTAAAACAGATTTTATATGATATCTCTAATTATATTCCCTAATATAAATAAAATACAGCTATCAACCTTCGAGGAATTTTTTTCAGCAATTTTTTCGCTTCTAAAAGGTATTCTTGCTTAAGTTTCTTATATGTTTGACCCAAAGATTTCCTTTCAATTTACAATAAGCAGTCTTATTGCTTTCTTTTCATTACAGTTTAAAAAAAATTTAATTACCTTCAAGCTTTTTCTAGATAAAACTAATCTGTTAGGGCTCTGTGTCTGGGCACTTTTATATCCAACGGGAAAAAATTAGTTAAACACTTTTTCTGCTTTAATAATCCTTTAACAGACGGAATACTTCTGACCTTATTTTTTTTAAAATAACATGTTTTTGCAATCTAAATCAAAACATTTTTCTCATGTTATTTCATCAAATAAAAACTAAATGCATTTTTAGCACAAAAATATAGTTAAACAGCTGTGATATCAACACAACACAAAAAATCCACAAACAAACATGACACAAATGCATCAAATATGGAACAAACTAATAATAACCAAAGGCAGCGCAAAATACAGAACAACAAAAACATTAGGTGGCGTCACTTGCGCTTTGTTTAGCACAAACCAAAAGGGAGAATTTTTCCTTTAGTAGTTAAAAAAAACAACAACTTTCTCTACTTGCAACCGAAAAATACCTTTAAGTCATATGTCTTACATGATTTTTACCTTTAAAGTAGAATAATCTTTTCTATATGATATTCACTAAATTAAAATATAAAGAAGAAGAAGAAGAAAAATAAGTAAAAAGTCTTGTTTTTCTGAGATTAAGGGAAAAACTTGCAAAAACAAAATTAAACTAAATAATGTCATTTTGATATATTTTTTCTGATTTGCATTTTTGTTTTTCGAAGGTAAAATCTAGAACTTTTCTTTATGTAAAAATTATGTTTTTGCCATCTGTAAAAAGCGAAATCCATAAAATTAAGTAAGTAAAATAAACACACACACATACATACATACATAAATAAAGTAAAAATATTTAATAAAGTCCATGAATTATTAACTTCAAGGCAAAAATTATTATTCATTATTACCCTCATAAAACTATTTGCAAATTGTTTGTATCGCAACTCAGTTTTCAGTTTATGTAAAAAAGAGATAAACATTTTGTGTTATAGTTTTTCTTTTTTCTAGCAAAACATAACTTTAAACTGTAGAAATGTGAACAAAAAAAATATCATATAAAAATTAATTTATGACACAATTTTTATTAAGTGCTGTTTGCTTTATATAAATGAAATACAGTCAACGATCATATAAAACAGCGGGTAAAAAAATAACGAATTTTTAATTGTATTTTTATAGTTTTTGAACAATTTAAAAAATAAATATTTTGCCTGGACCAAACAAGAAATGAATCAATAAAGTTTAAGCAATTTAAAAAAAAAACTAAATGATAAATGGTCATATTTATTCTTTACAAACGAACAACTTAACAAACACACCTACAGCAACAAATATATGCACAAAGTATTACTTGTGAATAAGAGGGTATGTAATGTTAGTGTAACTGTACTTTCAGAGGATGGCAATGACTGGAGAAATTAATGAAATAAAAGATATTTAGCAAATTTTATTATATAAACATGTTTACCTAGGCGTATGATAAATATATGAGATATATGATTGTTGAATATATATCATACGTGGGGCTGTGCAATTCATAATCTACCTTTTCTGCAACTTACATCAAACAAGTGGGCAGACCATACGTACTGATTTCATCTTCTTTTAACCAGCGAAACCGCGGCGAACATTCATTCATAATGGCATCGACAGACCTTTTTAAATATAGACCTTATTTACATACATACATACATACATATATATATATATATAAAACAAATTAAAGTTCGTAATAAAAAGAAACATTTATTAAAAAAATCTAATTAAAACACACATGGCACGGTGCGTAACAATCATATCATGACTAGTCATATCAACAGTCTGTTGAATACTGGTCAAACAAAGAATATTGATAGAAAACAAAATAGATTTTTGAAAACAATCAACTGCTTTCATGCGATGCGACTGATAGCTAGAGCAGGATAAAACTAGTGATAATAA
>NDXZ01017187.1:0-13713 GCA_003055125.1 Paykullia maculata
AATACACTCAATAACATTTACACGTACATATATGTACAAACTTATTTCAAAAAGAATCAGGTAAGCAAATTATTAATAACTAATGTTTATTATTTGGCCAATTTACAACCTCTGTTGTATCATAGTAAGTCGTAAAAACAAAATATGTGTAAAAACAATCTAAAATTTTTAAATTTAAACAATTATACCCAAGCGACAAGTTTTGTCGCTTGGAACAAATCTTAGAACAAATCTATTTAAAGTTTTTACAATATACATCGATACAACGTTATAACACAGGTTATAAATTAATCAATAAAAAAATATAATATAAAGAAACATAAATATAAAAATTAAAACAGTAAAATTTTAAACGGGGATTCTGAATAAAAAAAATTAAAAATTTTAAATATACAGTGGGGAGCAGTGGTGAGTACATGTTTGTATATCATGTACTTCTAAGTGTGTACAAATAATATTAAAGGCGAAAACAAAGTTTTTTTTTTTTTTAGGTTTTACTTATTTTTCTGTTTTTTATATAACTAAACTTAAAACTAATCAAAAATTAACAAATTCACTGCGAAAGTAAGATTAAACTGATAAAACCCATATGTACTCAGTTTTGCTCCTTTTGCGAAAAATATTTAATAAATGTTGAATTTACAATTTGGTTCAAAGATATTTATTTTTTTAAAACAATATTTACGTGTTTAGGCATACTTTCTGCTAAACTTTGTATTATTATATCTGGAATTTGATACAACTCCAGGTTTACACGGTCCCAAAGTTCATTAAGATTGGATAGAGCTGTTCTATATTCTCCTAACCTTTGTTTCAGGACTAACCTCAAATTCTTACTCGGATTGGGTTTAGGACTTTGCGCCAGCCTCTGCATAACGTGAAAATTCTGCTCACTTAACTATTCCTTCACGCTTTTTAAGGTATGTTTAGGGTCGCCATCCTATTCATGACTTTATTGTCAGGGTAGGCGCTTATGTCCATAAAATAGGGAAGAGAGGTCGGCAGATTATTCAAATAATCCTCCTACCTCATAATTCCATCAATTTTTGCAATGGGCCAATTTTCCACCAAGTGAAGCATCATACCATTATGTTGCCTTCTCAATTTTTAGCGGTTTGTTTAACGTGATGTCTTTGTATTGTTTCGTTAGGTCGGCGCCATATTATTGCTTTCCCTCGGATTGAAACAGTTGAATTTGGGTTCGTCTGTCCAAATAACTTGCTTCCAGTCCTCAACGGTCTAGTTTTGGTCTCCTTTAGCAAATTTAAAACGTTTGAAACAATACAAAGATTCCACATTGAACATTGAGAAGGCAACGTAATGGTGTGAATGGTGTAATGAATTATGAGATAGGAGGGTTATTTGAATATTCTGCCGACCACTCTTCCCCATTTTGTGGACATAAGTGCCTACCCCGAGACTGAAGTCATATTTAAACAGGATGGCGACTCTAAACATACCTTGAAAACCGTAAAGGAATAGTTGAGTGAGCAGAATTTTCACATAATGCAGAGGCCGAGTAAGAATTTGAACCTTCTAAGGCACTATCATTTGCAAGTTTGAATTACGGTTGAGACATAAAAAATAGCAACTTGAACTACTTTATAACTAAAAAAAAAACAATTTTTTTTTTATATGCTTTACCAAGGGTGGCAATTTCTTCATTCCGTTTGTAATTTCTACAATATTCTTTTGCGACCGACATATTTTTATATAATATTTATTTTTGCCTAATGCTATTTATACTTATTAAAATATGATAATATGTTTCAAATATTTAAAAATTCACAAATAACATTCTTTATTACCTTTAAATTTAATAAAGTTAATTACAAACCGTTAGCAATTAACGGCGATAATATTGCGTTCTCAAAATCACACTCATTTTAATTTTAGTTACAGAAATAGTTCTTAATAAAAAAATCAAATTAAAAAATTGACTCTATTTAAATCGTTAAATTGCTCTATAAATATTTAACAATTATTTTCAAATAAATCATCACTACACTTACACATTATTCAACACATATTCCCTAAATGATATTTAAACGGAAACTAACACATCAGCAAACAACAGAAATAAACGAGTTTCAGTGTTACATACATGTTAACACACAGACACACACAAACAAAAAAACCTTGTCACACTAAAGCACAAAAAAAACACGTAAATATTTGACAAATATAAAAAGAGGAAAAAAAATTTAAATTTATTTGCAAATATAAATTTTTTGTTATAACAATTGCACACACAATACAAGAGAATAAAACACAATACGACAACTTGAAACATTTGTTGATTAATGAGAAATGAATTTGTCCTTTTACAACAAAATTACATGTAAAATGGTTTGATAAATATTTTAGTTAAAACCAATGAAAACAAAAAACTAAGAGCATGAAAATAACAAAAAAAAAAGCTTTAAAATTTTTTTTAATTTATTATAGGAAATTCGTACATCAACGATGGCATATACTATGTATGTATGTATTTATATGCATTTAAGCACATACACATATGCATATGTGCTTATACGAATATGCAGTGACTATATTCATTTAAATAGTAATTTTAAGCTGTTAAGGGTATTCCATCTTTGAATCCAAGTTCATATGTAATAAACACCTTAAAAAGCAAGCTTTTTTATTCAAATAATCAGATATATTCAAACAAAAATATTCGCTATTGATTTTAAATCAATCAAACCTGTTGGCTCTTTGGCTTCAAACATCAGTTGACCCATATCAATCAATTTGGATGTTTGCTGGTTCAGCTCAATAATAAATAATTTGATCGAGAATAAAAGACAATTTTCGCGTATTATAACAGAGATAGAACGAGTGTTTTTAATAGCTCATTACTCTCTATACTCTCTCTTGTTTTAAATACCTCCATAGAAAACAGTTTAAGGACATTCACCCACATTATCTAGGTCCGAACGAAAGAATACACAACCACCTATCGTTTGTTGAGTACAACCACAGATGTTAGTTTACATGTTTGGTTGGCTAGGAAGCAGGAGCTGAAATGCTACCGAATATGTACACAGGTTGCGAAAGTGGAACGCGTAGTAGATATACTGGGCATTAGTTTTGGGGAATTCACTATAATGTTGCCATAAATTGTCCAAACAGCCAATATTCCTAAAAACGTCGTGGCGAATTAGTTACGCCACATAACAACCACTCCCAACGCAATGTTTGGATACTTAAGTCGGCAGCCCCGATAACAAAATTAGATGCCAATCGGCCAATCATCAGTTGGAGCCGTTGGAGTCAATATATACATTAGGGTTGGTCGATTTGTATGGATGCCAAAAAAAAAAATTAAAAATCGTAACGGGGAACATGATTCTACGAAGAAGTCTAAGCAATTTTACTTTAGAAGCCATAGGGCTAAAATGCTTTAATTCATGGTTTGTGTAAAATTTCAATTACCAGGAAGGTGCTGGGAACCGAGATTCTGAGTTTTCTTTTAAGATGAAAGCCTTTACAGACTTTCCTTATTTAAAAAACAAATATTGTTATTTATAAACTGCTACAAAATATTTAAAGAAATGAAAAAAAAAAAATTTAAGATATTTTAAAATACGTATACTTTATTATTTAAACGAAAACAATAAAGTATACGCATTTTAAAATTTCTACAAAAGAAAAATAAATACAATATTTTATTTTATTAATGGGAACAGAAAAACTTAAGGTCGATTTGCGCGGGATAATATTTGATCACAGACCCATGGTTTCTTGGAAAATTTTTCTTAGAATTCTACCTATGCGTTTTTGCTATACGATTTTTGATGAACAAAATTGACCAACCCTAATATACATGCATATGTAAATGTTACATGCAATTATTTTCGCACAAGCTATACAATACCGCCATATTTTTGCAGTTGTTGTCTGGCTGCGATTTAATAATCTGTAGCAGTCACTGCATTATGACGACGTTATGATGCATTCAACTAAAAATTCGCACTTAAAATAAACATATTGAGGAACCATTTCTATTAACTCTTAGTCCTTCTATTCCTAGACCTTTATCAACATTTCTACACGCAAAGAAAAAACATGGTTGAGTATGGTTACGGTAATATGATCACAGACAATTTTAATTATAAATTTATATACATTTTTGATTATGGTTATCATATAATCTAAAGGCATCATATATATGATTATCCGTAACCAGGTTACGGTTAATCATAGAATTTTTAAATTGTCTGTGATCATATTACCGTAACCATACTCAACCATGTTTTTTTTTGTGTATGCAATAATTTGATATTTACATTTGAATTTAATGTTAAAGTTTTAATTTCCATAATATTTAAGAATTATTTCTCTTACTTATTGATGCAAATAAAGTTTTGTCCAAAATTCTTTTAATAAGTTTGTTGTTTTAGCGGCGCTGAATCCCGTTCATGCAGTCAATTGTGTTGGTTATAAGAAAATATTGTAGGTTTCATGGTTAAGTATGTAATGTTAAGTGCGATACAATGGCCCGTCAACCACAATTTGAAAAGCTTTTTTGAAAAAATATGTTTTGCCTGTAAGTTTGATGTTATTGAAAATAAATTCTCTAATTACTTCAAAGCACATTTAATTGTAATATTTTTACTTTTAAAAAATATTATTCAAAAATAAAACCAACTTTTTTTTCTTAGGGAGGAATTTAATTTAAATTAACCCTGATTGTTAGGTGTCACAGCTAAGAACTTCAAGTCCTACATAAGCAGATCCAGTTGTTGCGCTGGTGCCTGGAGAATTTGTTAATAAGATTTTATATTTTTTAGCTCTTGGTAAAATCTCTAATTTTAGAAAAAAAATTTAAAACAATTTTCAATATTTCCTTGTGAATACTTTTGTGTGAACCCCCTAAAATATGCACAAAAACTAGTTAAAGCATGATTAAAAAAAATTAAAAGCAATAGAATATTAAAAATAAATTGTTTTCTTTTAGTCGCACAAAAACAAGGGAGAAAATCCAGTAAAAAAAACTGCGATTACCGAACAAACATTTAACCGACCCTTCCCAACCAACTGACTAACTAAATGACTGACTAGTTAACTAGATAAACTAACAAACACCCACACACTTTATAATAATTGTTTTTTGGGTAGGAATTAAACACATACATATGTATGCAAATTAAGGTGGACCAAATAGCTTGTTAATATTTCTAAAAAGGAATTAAAACAATATGACTCAAGTTAAGGAGATAATAAAATAAATTCCATTGATATGCCAAAAAGAACATGTATGAATATAGGAATAGAATAAATTACAACAAAGCCAGCTGTTCACAAAAAATACGCCTGTAATTAATGGTGTGTCATTGAAAATTTCACAAAATAAAATGAACCATGCGCCTTTAAAAATTCCATCAGTATTCCTAATGTTGTTTCAATTGCTTTAGGTAAGTGCACGCTCACCTCCTTACAGGAGTGCTTATAAAAGGCATAATTTGTTTAAGCCATGTCTCACTTTATAAAAAACTTGTTTACAATTAAATTGCGCCTTTTTACCCTAATATAGAAATGCTTTTGCAAATTTAAACAAATCGATAATGTTTTTACTGTTAAAAATAGGCAGCCAAGAGGACAGAGATAAAAACTTATTTGTTATAATCTATTAAATCTTTTTCAACAAGCTCTCAGTTAATAATTTTCTTAATTTATATTTTCTATTCATATATTTTAAAACCCCGCTTTCAATAAAACTGGTGAAGGGTATCTAAGATTCAGCATAGCCGAAAAAATCATTCTAACATAATTTTAGATTGGTTAACACTTCATTCCACAGTCTTCTTTACTATTCTCCTTGTTTCTATACAATACTAGCACAATTCACGTATACGTTTATGGTCTTTGTATGCAAGTGTGAGTGCGTTCGTTCTTACAGTTAAATAAATGAATATTTTGAAAATTGGTGCGATAATTTGTTGTGCATCATAAAGCATTTTAAATTAACAATTTTATGGAACAGAAAATTAGTTTTCGGCCGTTATATCTTCATAAACAAATTTCAATATTAAACGATTAAATGATAAAGAAAAACATTTCAAAAAATAACACATGGAAGATTTTTATGCATTTTTAAATGTGTGAGTGATAAAAAATCATAACCTTAAAAAGGCATTTATTATCATTTTTAAACTACTTTATTTTAAACGTCACAAAATATTGCAGCTGTTATAGAAACTGACTAATAATTAAGCGACAGTTAAATGTAACGATATAGCAAATTAAAGGTTAAATTTAAAAGAATCATATTAGAAAAGGTAAGTAAAATAAACATAAAAAGGAATTTCTCATGTGATGTCTATAAATTACACCTTAAAGATAAATTTGATACAAATAAAAAATTTATTAAAAATGTTCCACAAAAAGAAAATTAATGGAAAATTTAGTTTCAACGAAAAGTAAGGCGATAAACAATAATAAGTTACCAATACGTTTGATCGTTTAAACTACTTGATTGGTCATCGACAGCGGTATGATTGTATTAATCAAATCCTTTTTATTTATTTTTAGAAACTTAAGATGATCAAAATGTTGTGCTACTAAAACCTAAAGGTTAAAACTCACTTTATCGTACAGTGCTTTATACTGGAAGGATCCGTTTCTAATCAATTAACTATGTATTAGTGCAGTTATTAATTTCCATGTACTAAAGAAATTTATTTGATAACAACTCGCAAACAATTACTGTCGATATAAAAGTATTTAATTTTATACGTGCCTTAGCATGTGCAAACATGAATAACAAGAAAACATAAATTTACACTAATCAAACGATATCATACGATTACAACAATAATATTTACTTAAGATAAACAACTAACAACAAAAAACAAACAGTGATAAGGAAAGATAAATAAAAAACTAAAACTGTTAATATCGATAACACTGTTTTTATCAATTCTCAAGAGCGATTAGGAAAATTATACAATTCAAAATGACACCAAGTGCAGCGATAACATAGTCAGAGTTTACACAAGGAAGCAATTGGAAGGGAAACAGTTAGTTTGTTAGCAAATTACGGGTGGGGAAGAAAGCATCATTTTTGTGTTCGGTACTCGGCGTTATGCTTTGTTTACATTTTTTGGTTTTTTTTTGTTGTTGTTGTTGTTTTGTGTGGTTTTAACAACAATAATAATGGAATGTCTCCGACAACATACATGTGCGTCTGTGTGAACGCGAAAGAAAACACAAAAGAGAATTCCAGATGTTTTTCTTCCAATTATTTCCTCGTGTAAATCAGGACATATTTAGAAATATATCTACTTTTAGCTGGGTCGTATTATCGGTTACTTAATGTGTTTGTTAACTTACCATTGTATAACAAACTATTTAATGGATGATATTAAAAAAGTACACAAGAATGTGTTAAAAGTCCAGCAACTGAAACAATAAATGCTGTTTTTGAAAGGCATATGCTAAATAATGATCTTCATGTCTGTGATCTTAGAAAAAAACTGCAACCCTTAATTTTTTAGAATTGGCGCGAGTAAAGCAAATACGTCATTCGTCTATATATATTTAATGCTTTGTTTCCCAGTGGAACATAGGGCCGTTACATTTGCATAGGTTTTAGTAATTATTTTAACTTCGGAAAGAATAAGTGATTGGCCTATAGCTCTCCTAGGCTTGTGCTGGGGCTGCCAGCTAAGCCACCAGCCTGGCTTGGTGAAAGTCAATAGCAACCTTAGCAAATATGCCTACTTTTCTAGACGTCATTTTTTTTTAAACACCAATCGGACATGCTAAAGACCGTCGCTCGAACTCGCTTCTACCTCATTAGAAGTAGTCCCCAGGGAATACCACGAGGAGGCCACTGCCGTAGCAAATGGATGCTGACCTACGAGTCGACTTGGAGTGACTTACTAAGTATAGTGGGAACACTTTACCTTATATCTTTCAGTTTTAAGGATGACAAGTCTTACTAAGGATCGCTTTGGCAAGTTTGCCTTACACACTCCCATACTGCCCTTTCGACAATACTTATTTGTAAATGTGGCAAATAAAGCAGTTACTCCTACTTCTGCTGAATATCGCCAGTGATAATCAAGGTTTTTTTGGCTATGTCAAAAGATATCAATACGAATGACATGTAAATTCCACTATGCAACTATGGCAACACACCTAAAGCTTGTCAAACGTCACAATTACGACATGATATATGTATGTACATATTGTCGGGTTTGTTTGGGTGATACCTTAAAGTAAATAAAAAGGAGATCATTTATTATATTCCTTGTTGAATATTTGGGTAGCTGCCATTTTTTGTGGGTCTTTTGGATATTGCGAAAACGAGTTTGATCAATATATACCTTCATTAAGAGTAGTGACTGAATTCCTGTAGCAATTTAAAGTGAAAGATGAACGTTTCTATTTCAACTACTCTATCCTTCTCAAGTAAATCCTGACTGTAACTGTTTTCAACAAAAATTTCATTTTTATACATAGTCATTATATATCCTTTCTTTTATCGGCTTCCTGTTCTACCTATCTATCCTACAAAGCAGTTTTATGAATAAGTAGGGATGATCAAGCAACAAGCTCTAGTTTTGAGGTTAACTTTCCCTATAAAAAATAATTATTCACTTCTTTATGTTCAATAATCCATTTGGCGAACTCTCTGCGCTTTGCATGATCATTAGGTTTCAATTCCTATGTAAATTGAACTCAATATGGACAGATATCTTAAGAGTTTAGGCTGCATATTATTTCTTTAGCAGTAGAACTTTTTATTCGTTTTGCTTAATAGATGTTCCTACACAGAGGGAAAAAACTGTTCGAAAAACACCGAAATTGACACCATCCGTTGTCAAAAGTGAGCTAAGCACGTTTTTGATTCGCCAACAGATGGTGTCATTTTTCTAAGAACAGCTGGTTCTTATTTCAACGACAGCCGTTCTTGTTTAGACAACGCTTCGTTCTTATTTCAACAACAACCGTTCTTAATTTGACAACGCTTCATTCTTATTTCAACAACAGTCGTTCTTGTTTAGACAACGCTTCGTTCTTAATTCGACAGCAACCGTTCTTGTTTTGACAACGTTTCGTTCTTATTTCGACAACCGTTCTTGTTTTGACAACGCTTCGTTCTTATTTCGATAACGAACGTTCTTGATTGATGAACAGGTCGTTCACGATTTGACAACGTCTGGTATTTTAAGATTTTCGTTCTCGATTTGACAACATTTCGTTCTTGATTTGACAACATTTTGTATTTCTTAATATTTCGTTCTTAGTTTGACAACATTTTGTCTTAAATTTGTGAACGGATGTTCTTGAAAAAGTGAGAACGCTTCGTTCACAATTTGACACCAGCCGTGCATAGTTTTAGAACGTCTTTTTCCCCTTGGTGTATAGAACAGGAATTTAAAATATGTATAAAAAGGTATTCCCGAAATTTAAAGCGTTTAGTTTTAAAAGCTGATAATTTATCGAGGAAAATGCAATCGCACAAAATACTTTATACATCGATTTAAAGCTTTAACACAAAATTAAAAACCTTTTAGTGGATTAAGAATTTGTTTTAAAGTTATGTATGTATATAACTAAAATAGTAAACTAATAAATAAAGAAATATTCAAAGTAATACAAATTAATTAAAAATACGTAACTCAAAAGGCTAGAATTATCAAGCTGGACATTGAACGACTTCCTATCGTTTGAAATAAAAGTCATAAAATGTTTAACCTTTCAAAACAATTTATGAACCTCTTATACGTTTTATCACTTTCTATTTTCTACAAAGCTACGAGTATTAAAAAGCACACAATAACAACAACAACAATAAATTTATACCAGAAAGAATTATGGTAATACGCACTATATTATTTCATTGTTTCAACCACACTTTATTACATACCGATATACAAACATACATAGATAAACATACTTCTATAGAAACTGTTGGATAAATATTCATAATGTGATAAAGACCACCTCTGGTTAGAGAATGAGCAAATGAATGACTGTAAGTAAAAAAATAAAAATAAAAACAACAACTAAATGGCTTTCTAACGTTTTTAGGTTCAGTCCGTGCCGTAATTAACTTGTGAACTAAATGACATATTGCACAATTTAGTTGATAATTGACGGTGGATAATAGCACAACATTAAGCGGTAATATTTAAATAACAATAATTGTAAAGCATATGCTTAGGCTAGATTTTATTATTATTTTTAAAGTATACTTATCACGCAAATATATGTGAATTAGTGAACTGTGATTTAAGTGCCAAAAAAAAATTAATATACAGATAATCTATGTAATTAATTCTTGAATATAAATTTATGGATGTAGGCAGTTAAGGGCAGGATAGCAATAAATTAAAGATCTGGTCGTCTTCTGTGGAAGTTTAAAAAAAATTATTGCATTTTAAATGTTCATTACTTAAACACAAGTCACAGTAATCAAATATTTTACAAAAAAAAGTACATTTTTTTATTTTCTTTATTTATTTAGAAGCGTATCTTAAGGATTGTGACAATCTAAATGGATATTTTTATTTGATTTATTTGACCACCCAAGCAACACAGTCTGACTATTTCACGACTTGAATGGTCAGATTTGGTAAAAATGCTTTCTAATTTCAGTCATTTCGGTCATATTTAATCCACTTTTGATACATTTCTGGTCGCTATATTTTTAATATATTTACCGAACACGCTACGACCACGTCGTGATGTCGTACAATGACTCGTTGCTTTTAGTCAACTTACAACGTCGTAGCTAAGTCATTTGTGGTCGCCGAACGACCATCATTTATCTGACAAAATAAATGCAGCATACTTTTAGGCGTTAGTATTTGGCAAGTCGTATAATGTACATATTTGATCGTATATTTTCCCAAAAAAGCGACTGTTATTCGTTTTTGGTTAAAATGTGTTCGATTGACGATACTTGATACACACCATATAGCTGCCATATTTTATGAAAAAAAATGTTTGCCATAATAAAAAATTTAATGTTGAATTTAAAAAAATAAAATTATTTATATCCTGTTGGTCGTAAAAGTAGCGGTCGGCAAAGTACAGGATTCCTTTTCCCCAAAATGATTCAAATTTGAGTCGTAGCCTGGTCGATATGACGTCAAATGGGTCGACCGGAGTCGACTTTAGACGACGTAATGACGTCGTTACGACCAATCTGTGTTGCCTGGGCATATTTGATCCTCAAAAACTCTTTCAAGGACAAACAGTGTTAAACAGTTTTTTGCTGAAAATAGTGGCAACGCTTTGGGCAACATGAGATATTATTTTGAACAATTTTTTTTGGTATTAATTTTGTTAAAGACTATTATAGATACTTCTACTCCATTTCACGTTATAAAAAAATATACTGGAATCCATTAATTTAAAAACATATTAAATTAAAACATTTCAGACTTAAAACACAGTTTGAAGCCACTTAGTCATATTTTAGTGGCGGAAATCGGGGTGTAAATGTAACAAATTTATTTGTAGAATTTATAGATTTTTTTTAAAATTAAACCAAAAACTATGTAAAATATAGACAAATTATTAAAATATTTCTAAAGAGAAAACTTTGTAACTTGTAAGCTTTAAAAATTTCCTAAAGCTTTTAAACATTTTAAACTTAATTAAAAGAAAAGAAAATATATTTGGAAAACTTTCTGTAACATGCAGCGCCCTACTACAAACTTAGTTTTCATTAATTTATGGCATTCGCTGGTACCTACATGAGTCAAATCAAAAAAATCACCAATGGAGACTCTAATTTAAAGCTAACACAGCAACAACCATCAATCTCACCAGCAGCTGATGGCACCAATAGCAGCGTTGTCGACAGTTTAGCGGCAGTGGAGGATGGTAGTTCAAGTAGTGCATATACGGAAGCTAATTATCCCGGTGTATTGGATTCCGAGTTAACAGCTTTGACAATCGCACAAAGAAACATTTTTATGGTGATACTGACCATCTTGTTTGTGCTGTCGCTTTGCGGTAACATATGCACGTTGTTTGTTAATATTCGCCGTAAGATACGACCGTTCTTTCGAACCTGTCTCATATCGTTGGCATTTAGTGACTTGATGAATACAGTGTTTTTGACCACAGCCTATTTGTCACAATTTACGGCCGAATACGTTCAAATCTGGGTAAATACTCACTAACAAACATAGAAAGACACATACAGACATGCATATGAAAATACAAACACATACACATATGTTTGTATTTTAAAAATAAATTCAACACAATTGTCTATGGATCTGTTTAATAACTACTTTTTTCTTTTCTTTTTTTCGCTTTAAACAGCGTTTAGGAAACTTAATGTGTTGTTTGGTACCTTTTGCTACGACTTGTGCCATCTTGGCCAGCAGCATGATTTTGGTCGGCATTGCCGTCGATCGTTATTATGCGGTCATGAAGGCCGTATTTGGTTTTTGGAATCCAAGTGCAATTAGCTCTATTGTCTGTATGTTGTGTATTTGGTTGGCTTCCATTGCAATTGCTTGTCCCGTATTCACAATTTACGATTTACTACCCGTCTACATTTTAACGGAAGAGCACGAGACTACAAATGCGACAGGTTGGTCAACAACAGCAACGGAAATAGCAGCGCCAGCAACAAATAAAATATCTTTTCGTTTGACATTGACGCCAAAAAAAGTAAATATTACCGGGACAACATACACAACCACTTCATCATCGGCTTTTAAAGTAGTGACAAAATCGCTGTGGAAAATAAAAACAGCTTTAGAGGATTTATCCTATACACCGGTGCGTCAACAAAAACTTGTTTATATGTGCGTATCGGATGAAGTGAGTATTTTTGCGGTTTCTTTTATTTAACTTTTTGTTTGAAATTTATAGAATTTTTTTTGAGTTAAAACGAGAATTTGTCCGTAATTTTCTATAAATATAATATGAAGCAAAAATATCCATGGTCTGACAATGACAATTTTTTTGGCGAATAATAATAATTGCAAAGGATTTCTCTATTATGCTGATGTTGCTTAGAATCATTATCTCATATCATCTTTATCTTACGAGTCGTCAAACTCTGACGTCAATTATCAAAAAAAAAACAGCATTTTTTGTGAATTTTTAAAATACATGACAATATATAGGTTCGATAGTACTACTTGAGCTGAGTAAAACCCGTTTTGCAATATTAGTTTGCGTTTTGATTTTATGGGACTCAACATATTGGGAGACTTGGTAAATTTTTCAAAAAATGGTACCACCACCTTTTAGCCAATAACTTATTCAGACTTGGTGATAGCGTTTGAATATCTTCGGTAAAGTTGTAGGTAAGTATCTAATCAATAACCCTTCGAACATTTTATTGCCGGAAAAAAATCTTTTTTTGTATATTTTTTTAAGAAAATGGAAAAAATTGGATTTTTTAACTTTTTTAAGCATAGCTCGCTGGAATCTTTCTTTTTTCCCATACTATCTTCCATCAAAATGTAGCCAGATTAAAAATAAAACAACTTTTGTGAACATACCTATACGATTTGAACATGTTCAGGTGACCTATTTAGCAAAAATTACCTTTTTTGTCGCACAGTGTTATTTTAATTATTTTATTAAAAAATCTGTGAAACGGGAAACTTATATTTATCATAATTTTTTAATGTTTTTAATAAAATTCAATTTAAAACATGTTACCAAAAACTTTATCTATTTCCTATGTTTTAGAAAAATATCAGTCTCTACTTTTCAATC
>NDXZ01017191.1:0-17224 GCA_003055125.1 Paykullia maculata
AGTTTTCTAAGACTTTCGGACATGTTAGTATACATATACACACATCGGAACATACATGCATACACGTAGTGAAGGGTACATAAGATTCGGCATAGCCGAATATAGCGCTCTTAATTTTTTTTTAACAAATGGTGGGTATAGTTTTCATTATAAAGTTTGTTTTAAACATTTTCTGGAATTTTAATTGGTTCGAAAATATCGTTTAAATCAACATTTTACTTTAATTTTACTAATTTTAATGACAAACCAATTTTTTTGTTAATGTAAACCACAAATAATTGCCAATGACACGTTCGTGGTAAAATCATGCATATTTTACCTAAGAGGAACCAGTTCATTAACTACTTCTTTTAAATGTTTTTTTTTATTATTTTATTTTTGTTGGAATGCAATAAATAATAAAATAATTTAAAAAATTACTCTTAAAGTGGTGTATTCTCTAAGCCGCCATATTAAACCTCATTGAATTGATATTTTTAACCTTAAATATACTTTATTTTAATGGTATGTATCGTATAAAATCTAATAATTATGAGTTTGAAAATTGAAAAGCTAAAAATACAACAAAAACAACAAAAGTATAAACATATTTTTACATTATTGCTTTTTTCAAAGCATAAATATGCATAATTTAACATACAATTATTATGATTGGAAAGAGCTCAAAGATATAAAATAAAATGATTTACAAGAAAAAAAAAACATTTGTTCAAATATTTTGCTGTTGTTGGTTGAGGTTTTTGTTCTAAATTTAAAATGAATTTTTTTGTTTGTTACAGTTTTGTTATTATTATTTTTGTTTGTTTTTTTATTTGTTAAATTGTCGTTGTAATGTAGATCACCTTGTATGATTTAATATTGAAATGCAATAAAAAAGACTCTAACATGTGATCACCTTAACCAAAAAAAAAAAAAAATAATAATAAGAAAATAATAAGAAAAAAACTTTAAATAATCATAATTATAAATTATAATTGTTATAATTTTCATAAATAAGCAGTAATAAATCTCAAGTGCTTTGGGATAATAAAAAACCAATTCTCATGTGATCTTGAATTATAAAAAAATATCACTCAACCAGCATTTACACATGCAGGTAACAGTTTGAAAACACACAAACGATTACATTTTTTCACTAACACAAACAAAGTTTTCGAAATTGCAGCTCAACTGGCATGCAATTTTTGCAAAAAGTGAATTTTTTAACACTTTTAAAATAATTAAATCAAAAGTGCTGCCAAGTTAAAGGTTTTCTACAAATTAATAATAAAAATAAAATACACAAATGTTCTACAAATAACTGAAGGACACTAAATTTATTTAAAAAAAAATCATAATAATTTTAAGTTTTATTCTGGCTCAAGTTAATTTTTTTTTTTAATTCTAAGAAATTTAATTTTTTTATATTGTAATAATGAATGAACAGTAATTATGAAAAGTAAGTTTTTGCCGACACTAGCCGAGTGGAATGCATTTTCGAAACCAGCTAGGGTTTTCATTATCAGCACTCTTTGATCGGTGGTTAGTGTTGGATGTAAACATCATCTAGCTAGAATAAAACTAAAAATACGTGTCTTAAAACAAATAAAAGTTCGTAAAAAACATTTAAAAAATTCTAATAAATAATAATAATAATAACACAGGTCGACATAATTTTAAAAATTTCAAAATCCTGCGACAACAAATATTTAATTTAACCCAGCGATAAGAGTATACTTTCTTAAGGTTAGAACTGTGCTAAATTCATATACATACATAACTTGTAAGACAGTACCTGCACGTGAAAATATTTCTAATTAAACACCATATTAGTTGTTAGTTTTAAAGATATCAACAATTTTATCAGATAACTTAACTTACAAGAAAGAAAACTTAAAGTATTTCTCAATATTTATTCTAAACTAGTGACAAGTTTTTTTCTAAAAGGTGTTACCTTTTCACCCTTAATGCAGTGTATAAAATAAAGGGGCAATAAGTTTTGTTAGAAAAGAAACCCCTCTAATAAATTGTGACTGATTGCAGATGTATATACAAGATATTTTAAGCCTGCACTTGAAATAGTTTTTAAGCCAATTTTTATTTATTAAGTTACATATTCCTATTTACCATAAAATGTCGCTTTATATTTGATTACGTCTAAATAATTATTTAGTTAATGCATTAAGAGTACTTTGATTTCTTTTATAAAAATCATTTGTAATATGTATAAATTTAATTAAATCAGGCTTTAAACTGTTTTGCTTGTTAAACATGCGAAAATATTTTAAGGCAGTTGGTCAGTCGTTCTTAAGTTAAAACGTAGGACGGACCCAGGGAATTGTAAAATTTTACAAATTAAAACATTGCATTTGAAGGAGATTTTTATTTTATCTCTAATTAGAGATAGTTTTTTATTTATAGAAAATTTGTCGAATCAATCTCTTCTATTAATTAAATTTGACAAATGATTTTTGATTATTATTAAACTAAGTAACTTTACAAATCTTAATTCCATTGGAAAGTGCAATTAATTAAGTGATTTTTTTATATCATAAAAGACTTGTTAAAGAATGAAATTACTTTAAAGATTTTTAGTGAAATTGTTTTATATATTTTTTTGGAATAAAAAGCTTCAATGAAATATTAATAATATTTTGTTTTTTGAAAATTTTTAATTAAAACTTTAAAAAAAAGAACTGTAAATTTGTATATATGAAGAAAATCATCGCAATATTTTCAATATAGAAAAATTTTCGTTTAATGCTTAAATTAATTCTAAGCTTTTGAAAACCTTCAAGAGTTTTAAAACAAATAAAAATATGGAGGATTTTAAAATATAATGTTTAGGAAGCACTTCTTTAATTTCTATGTACACACAAACAAAGTTATTCTCCTAGACTTTGCCGATATGTTTTTAATCAAGTTGAACATAATATTTTATCTAATGTCGGCTATAATGGATTTTCCTAGTTAGGAAAATAATATAAAATAAAATACAAAAACCAAGGAAAACTAAAAAAAAAAAAATAATCACACGTAGACTTAAATAGAATAATATACGTTGAGTCAGCAACTGCAGTAACTGCTGCTAGTGATACAGTTACATATTTGCATACATTTTTGAATTGACAGTGTGTAATAAAAGTATGCAATCGTTAAATTAATTTTCAAATTTAAATCTAACTTTAATTTATTTAAATATTATTTTAAGTATTTATTAAAGGTCAGACGCAGTTTGAAAAAAAAAACTTTTATATTAAATTTGTCAATTAGAATTTTCTAAACTGGCATTTTGCACTTAACTATACAAAACTCCTCGCCAAATTTGTATATGCAGCTAAACAAAAAATATTGTTTTTATTTAAACGATTGAAAACTTAAAAAAATTCATTAAATTTCATTTGGCAATAAATATTTCCACAGTGTTTTTTTTTTCATCTTACGAAAGCGCCCACTGTGCAATTATTTCAAACAATAAAATGTTTCAAGTGTGTATTTTTTTTGTAGCCAAAGTATTATTGCAAAATATATGTTTGTTTGTTTTTTCTATAAAGCATTTTTCTAGTAAATTTATTACATTTTTATTTATTTTTTTGCTTCAAGATTTTAGCAGTCAGTTTTATTAGTGACGAAATTTAAAACAAATGCAAATTGAAAGAAACTTTAAGACATTATTATATCGATTTTTATTTCTTCAAACAAACACAGGGAAACAGACAAAAGGCAAAAAAATAGATTTTTTTTTTTTTGTAAATTCTTATTAAAGTTAAAGGCTTAAAGCCGACTTCAAGTTACAGTCATATGCAAGGCCTGATTAACACGTAGATGCTTAAATTTATTAAAGCATTGACGAATTAAAGGCCTCTGGCTTTTGAATATTTATTTAAAAATGTTACAAAACATTTACATACATAAATACAAATAACAGTTAAATTTACGACTTGTGTTTGTTTAGTCAGACGGACGAATGGAAATTTTTAAATCAACTTGAAATGTGATTTTGATCGTTATGTTTTTGGGTGGTTTTAGATAATTTTTTAATTTTAGTTATTATAATCACTAAAAATTAACACAAAACTATGTGAATAAAAATCGTTAATGTGAAATAATTTAATTTTTTTTTTTTTAGAACGGTTTCGTCAAGTGCCACCAGGAAAGTTGTCCACCCATTGACGATTGTTATTTGCTGGAGAAGAAAACCTCTGATACATGTTGTAATAAATGCAAAGGTAAGTGCTTTAAAATGAATTCTATAAAAACTGTAGCGTAGTAATTACTTTATATTTGAACATAATTATCATTTAAAAACTTCACGCAAAACTACTTTGTGTTTTTAAATATTTTTAAATCATATAAGCATTGATTTATAAGTTTTTTATTTTCTTTAGTTTTAAATAATTTTTAGAGATTCGATGAAAAATTTTGAAGTGGTTTGTAATAATAAAAATATTTTTTTATAAAAAATTAAAAAGTTTAGCGTTTTAATTTTATTAACTCTATAATACACAACAACGCTAAAATTGGTGACCGAATAGATTTATTGTAATATTTTCTTTCGGCTACATGATTTTTAGAAGAAAAATGCTTTTAGCAATAGTTCGTTGATGCTTTGGTCTTACGGCCATATACTTCTTATATGAATAGAAAAGAATTTATATAAAATCTTTAAATTTATGTTTTAAAAATAATTTAGGAAAATATTTCTTCGAAAAAAAAAATATCATACAATTTTCTACAAGTACAATTCCTATAAGGACCATAAGGCCTTATAGGAATTGTATTAAATTTATTTATTTAAAATTGTCCACCAAAGATTGAAATCGAAAATTAAAACAATTATTCAGTTCCTACGACCAAATTTTTCTCTTGTAATCATATGATATTTGTTAAGAGAATCATAATTTTTCAGTGGTGACTGACCTCGACCGAGAATGCTCTCAATCCTGGGTTTCCTCTAACCCGAGTCTACCGTAATAGACAATTTTTTCGCTCAAAACGTTAATGCAAAATTTTAATTGAATCGATGTATAAATATATATTTATTAAATTAAACATTTGATAAGTTAATGGCGTATTTTAATACAGGTTTTATTTTTCTACATTCGATTTAAGGTTGCATTTATCGTGGCATCCCTTATGCCAGTGGCTCGGAATGGGCTGACCCTGAGGACCCGTGTAAATCATATAAATGCGTTGGCAGTGTTGTTACGGAAACAATAATGAAATGCTATACGCAGTGTGATGACAGTCAACTGACAAAACCAAAACCAGGGGAATGTTGTCCAACATGTCAAGGTAAGTAAAGTCAAAAAGCCGTTTGAAAAACATGATAATTTATGGAAGAAAATAATTTTTTGTAAAATTTTATAAAAAATCTTAAGTGGTAAAAAATGTTATTTTATAAGAATTCTTAAGAAATATCGATGTTTAACATCCACAAACATTAACCTACCGCTATTTAGAAGCCGCTTGGTACACATTGGACGTCCTTCATTAAAAAGCCCAAGAACTGTGTTTAGTATGGAATTTATCCTTAATCTAATCCAAAGGCAAAATAGATTATATATGTTTTTTTTAAGTAAAATATGCATCAACGTTCCCAAAGTTTCATAGATCAAACTACGTAAACTTTAATCCACTTCGAAGAATTTTTGCAGATGTTTATAAATTGTATGATTAAAGAGACTTCTCTGAAAATGTTGATGAATTTAACAAAAAAAAAAAAAACTGATAAACTATCTAAACTCAAATTCGATTACTAAAAACTGTTTGTAGTCTCTTGTATATGTAATTGTGTTGTTTTAATTTTTATTTAATGGTCAGCTGTTATTAATATAAAAAATTTAACATTTTGCCCCTAAAATATTATTGTCTCTGATCACTATAAAGTACATATCATTTTATGTATTTATTGTTATGGCATTCTTTCTCAAACTGAGACAGTTGTTTATTGTCGAATTTTATTAAAATCATGTTGAAACATGTAGCAACTTGTTGTGGTTTTGTTTAAACAAAACGAAAATAGCAACAGTAACAGAAACAGCCACAACTACAAACTATTAGTACTTACTGTTCTTAAGCATATTTTGGACTTTGCCTTAATTCTCATACAATTTTCATTCATGTTATCCTATGCAAAAAAAAAAAAAACTGCAAACAAAAAATAAAAAATAAAAAGAAAAAAGAGTAAAAAAATATTTTTGTGTGGTCTCTGAAATAAGGCCTTTTGCTGAACAAAAGAAACTTTAGAACAATGAAATCGTGATTTCACCACTGAATGCAACATGATTGAAAACATGACTTTAATGTGACTTGAAAGTTTTTGTTGCTGCTGCTGTGGCCGTCTTATTATCCCTTTTTTAAGAGACTCATAATTAACTTAACAACAACAGCAGACATAATGTTGCTGACTTGTTTACAGTTTTTCTTTGTTTTGTTACAGATTTTTGTTTACTCAATCACCCTTCATTAAAAGTTGTTGAGGTATTTAAGTTTATTGAACCGTTAAGCAATTTACATGTTATTAGTTTTTTATCAGTGTTTTTTTAATGTTTGAACTAATATTGGTTTTTTTTTCAATAAAGTTCTTATTTTATTTAATGTAACGTTAAAAGCATATACACATTTGCTTTTTAAAAAGATTCCCATCCATTTATAATTTTCACATTATTCACTTGCAATGCAATTTATTTTTTCAAATATATATGTATTTACGATCTCATACGATAAGCCGATGTTTGTAAGTTGCTTCACTTTTAAGCCCACACTATGGTGAAGAGTATGTAAGATTCGGCACAACCGAATATACATATGAAGCACCCTAAGTAGCGTCAAATTAATATTCATATTACCTAAACTAAGCATTTAAAAAAAAAACGATAAATAATAAAGTATAAACATATGTATGTATTTCTAAAGTTCGACTTTCTTTGATATATAAAATATTTTTTTAAATTTAATTTTGCCTTTTTCGCAAATTGTTTTACAAATAGGTTGCAAAATCAATGGACAAACAGTTTTGGAGGGCCAAGAGGTTGTCGCCTCAATCGATGATCGCTGTTTGGTATGTCAGTGTTTGGGTAATCAATTAAAATGTGCCAAAAAAACCTGTCCGGTTTTACAATGTCCCATTTCAAAGCAAAAATTACATCCCAACGAATGTTGCCCACGTTGTATAGAACAAAGGGAATTTATGCCACTGCCAGGTAAGAAATTTAATTATGTTTTTTTTTTTGTACTCTTTAGGGAAAAGTTTGATTTTTCCTTTTCCTATGTATTTATTTTTTTCATTTCATTAATTGTTCTCTTAACTTATTTCTTTATTTTTAGGAAAATGCATTTTCAATCATAAGATCTTTAATGACAAAATACAATTCATGCCCGATCGCTGCACGAATTGTACTTGCACGAATGGCACAAGTATATGCGAGCGTAAAACCTGCCCCATACTCGAATGCTCTCCGGAATATCAAGAATTGGATGGTTGCTGTCCTCGCTGTATAACTTCTGAGGTGCGCAGTGAATGCATTTCGAACGGTATCAATTATCAAAATAATGAAACCTGGAATTTGGGACCATGTCGCTCGTGTCGTTGTACAGCTGGAAATATACGTTGTTCGGAAATGCGCTGTCCAGCGATTAAGTGCCGTTCCAATGAGGAGCTTAAGGTATTGCCCGGTGAATGCTGTCCAAAGTGTATTGAGACAGCAGGAACATGTACAGTTTTTGGTGACCCTCACTTTAAGACGTTCGATGGCAAATTTTATAGTTTTCAAGGTTCATGTAAATATCTGCTGGCCTCTGATTGTCGGGATCATACATTTTCCATACGTTTAACCAATGAAGGTCGCGGTACGAACACTTCGTCATGGACGAAAACGGTGACATTGAAAATGCGTGGCATAAGAGTGAATTTGGGCCAAAAGATGAGAGTCAAAGTGAATGGTAGTCGTGTGGTATTGCCTCATAGCCAGGGGGTAATTACAAGTATAGAACGTTTTAAGGAGAGTATTTTACTAAAAACTGAATTGGGTTTAAGTATAGAGTGGGATGGCAACAATTATCTGCAGATTATGGCACCTTCCTCTTACAAACGGAGACTATGTGGCTTATGTGGCAATTACAACGGTTTGGCTCGTGACGATCTCACCAGCCGAGATGGTGTGAACCATACTGAAGTATGGCGGTTTGCTAACTCCTGGAAGGTGGGTGGACCCAAGGCCTGTTCACGCAAAAAAGAAAATATCGCCACACAACCCATGTGCAAACAGCGCAAAACGAATGCCATGTGTCGTCCTCTACGTATAGCCGAAGTGTTTGGAAATTGTAATGATCGTTTAAATCCCAACAACTACATAGATTCATGTAAAATGGACGTTTGCGAGTGTCCGGATGGTATGTGTCATTGTGACAGTTTTGCCGCATACGCCCGCGAATGCCAACGTTTGGGTGTACATTTGCCAGATTGGCGTACGGCCACCACGTGTCCGTATGGTGTGTGGAAGAGGGATTTCAATATGACACTTCATCTGCTACGTGACAATCCCTTCTATGGTGACTTAAGTTTTCTACGCAAACCCTTCGCCAAGCAAAGGATGCAGCGTAAGCAGAAAAAGGCTCACCACAACTACAATGAAATCCAAAGGAATTTCATTGACAAGCATGTACCGAAAATTTTATTAACACCGAAGAATCAGGATCGCCTACCACTACCACTACATTGAAGGGCAGAAAGGCAGGGTGGTGACAATGTAAGAGGTCCTAAGCGTTACGGTTTTGTTTACTATACTCTATTGTAATAATTTATCTTAAAATTAAAAGAAAAATAGCTACAGATACAATTTTATATAAAAGAAAAAACTTTAGATAGAAAATGTCAGAGCCAATTTTAAAGGCTCTCTCCCATAAATTAACCCTAAGAAGAGAAAATATTTATTTTTCTTCTAACCTGATTTTTTTTAGAGCATATTGCTTTTCTTGTATATTTTTTATTTTTATTTCTTCATAAGTTAATTATATTTTTAGTTACGTAATAAATGGCTCTCATTTGTTTTTATTCTAAACATTTTGAATTATCATTAAACGCTTGTTAAAAGCTAAATTAAATGTTTGTGATTTTACAACGAGTCTTCTTATTTATTTATGCGTTTTTTAGGAATTAACGATTTTTTATTTATTTCTTAACAAATTAATTCTTAATTAATATCTCTATAAGATACGTGTCATTTTAATTCATCGGCCATAATATTTTGATTTAATTTTCATTTCAAAATCATAAAATTTTTTCTTAAGTAATTTCTTTTTACCATTATTCCTCATTTAGAGCTCTTGTAAACGCTTAAATGTCATTATTAAAACCTAAAGCTTTTGTAAAGCTTTTAATTATTTATTAAATTTAGTGAGAGCCATTAATTGTTTCACAATTATTTCGAAAAATCTATAAATATATTATGAAAATCAAACCTAAAATAGATCTCAATTATATTTAAGATATTTTTTTTTATATTTTAAATCATAATTTAACTACGAAATAAGTTAATTTTATTTAAAAGAAGAAACATCTAAAATAGAAAAAATACTTCATCAAACATTTCCATTTATAGACAATTTTTTATTAATAAAACAATTATCCGAAAAGCTTTTTTAAAAAGCTTAAGACCAAACAAATATTTTACTAAAAGAAATAAAATAAACTTGGTTTGACGTTTAAGTCACAGTGGTCACAGAGGCTAAGGACATGGATAATATTAGTGACTAAAAGTTGTTGTTAAAACTTTATATAAAGTTTGTTTAAATTTGCCCGCTTCACATTGTAATACTGAGTACTGACGACATGTCAAAAACTCAAATAAAATGAGAAAGTTTAATAGTGCGAATACAATATGTAATGAAATGTCAAAAAATTCGTATAAAAGCTTTACATTCGTATAACTCTCACCATTTTTTGAAATTTTTCTATTTGAGTTAATTAGAGTAAGAGTTGTGATTTTACACCGAAAAAAAAACCGAGTTGTGTGCAAAAACATAATTTATTTGAAGTGTAGACACAAAATGTAATGAGATAATTTTCTACCTGATTTTTTTGACAATCAGAACAAAAATCATTTGATTTTGCTCTTACAAAATCCAATGAAAATCTTACCGACTTGTATAATATCTAAAGCCAGCTTTAGTAAAAAGTTCAAAAGACCAATAAAATATTTATTAAACTAACGCTAAGTTGAAAATTGTTTAAAAAAAATGCAATCGCTTCAACTCTTTATTCCTGGTGCCATTTTACGAATCTGCATAAAAATAGGGGAAACAAAGTCTTTACTGCTTAACGGGCAAAACTAAACCTACAGTTTCTTAAGTTTTTATTTATTCAACAGACATATTTGACGTATGTAACTAAAGTTAATGTTAAAGTTAATTGTACACTGTAAAAAGGGTCGCCTCCAAATGTTTTCGTTTTTTAAGCTTAAACAAACTATGGAGTTACATATGTACAGCCATAGTTAACCTAAAATTAATCCTTATAATAACAATAGGTTTTTTTTTCAAAGTATTGTTTTTCTTAATAATCAAAATCTTTCGACAGCAACTATAACAACAACATATTTAACCAACTTTAAAAACGGTTTATCACAATTTTAATCTATAAATTAGATTTATTTTTGTTATTCAGTCTAGCTTAAACACAATTAACAAACAATATTTTGTAAAAAACCAAGACGCAATTTATTAAACAAAAAATTAACAACAATTAAAAAAAAACAAACAAACAAAACAAAATGTTCACCTCATAAGACTTATTTATTTTCATTTAGCAATAAAGCCACGAATAAATAAAAAACAAAACTATAAACTATAAATCCAAATTAAAATTAAAAAAAAAAAACAAATAAGCCTTACAAAAACAATAATTATAATTAAAAACTGCAAATAAATAATCTATTTGTGGTATAAAATATCTTTAGAACTATTTCTAATAAGTAACAATTTTATATTATACATACATATGTATATCTTTTATAATAATTAAAAAAACATAGTTTTTTTTTTTTGCTACATAAAAATAATAACAAATATTTTTGCACAAACAGTATTTTTTGCTTAGTTTTAGTTTTAAAAAATGTATTTTATAATTTATTATTTTTTTTTCCTTTTCTAAGTTTTAGCCCATAAGTTTTTTTTATAAAAGTTTTATTAATTAAAACACTTTACTACTTAATAACAAAAAAAAAAATTATTTAAATATAAAATACGCATATAAAAAAAATATTAAAATATCAGCCATATTACTTAAACAAATTACAAAAAATAAATAAAATCAATTTGCATAATTCCACTCAAACTTAAAGTAAAACGCAACTTGTAAAGTTCAAAATATGAAAATATATTTATAATAACGAAAAAAAAACTATTTTACTTAAAATATTTAAATAAAAGAATATGAAAATTAAACATTATTGTGTTTTATTAATTATTTCCACTCTACTTTAAATAAAAAATTTCTCGGTAAAAAAAATTAAAATATTTTAGAAAGTTATATTTCATCACGCTTGACAGTTTTATTAGATATTGATACAATGGTTTCCGAAATAAATCAAAAACCCCCTTTGCAGATTTTCTATGAAACTTATTTGAAAGTTCATTTCTCTTAGAATCTGTCTCATAATATATTTTTTGTAACTGAACTTTAAATGCAAGAAAAGGCTCCATATGAGTTCAAGACGTGATCGTCAATAATATGCGAACTGCGATTAAAAATACATGGAAGTAAAAAAAAAAAATTTACGTTATTTGCAATTTGAAAGTTTCCCGCCTTGGCAACCCTAAATAAAATATTAATTTACGTCAAACGTCTAAAAAGGTTAGAAACCTTATATTCGGTCTGATTGGGCTAATTATCACACAGTCTTATACATATACACATGTACATACAAAATAATTTGTGCTAAAAACGGCTCCATTAGTCAACCAATGTTTTAAAAAATTTTTAACATTTTTTTAAGGTTATAAGTTGGCTTTCGGGAATAACCAACAATTTAGCAACACCAATCACACAACAATCTACGCTAAATTTAATAGAGAAAATTGTGTTATAAATAAACTTATTTGTGGTTAATTTATATAAATATCTAAATAAGGTTGCATTTTTATCTATATATAACTTATTTCTGTTGTAAATTAAAATAAGTCAGACTATTTTAAATCATGGTCCTTAAGGGGAAATCTATGTGTTCAAAACTTAAGAAAAATATATTTAATATTGCGATCTGTACTACGAGAACTAGGAAAGTATAGACAGACAGAGAGACAGGCAGACAGACAAAAATCCCTAATACAAATAAGCAACAAATTTTAAGCTGTTTTTTATACTTTAATAATGATAATGTCTCAGCCACAGGTGGCAAGGGTATATACATACATATAGGTTTGTCATTCCGTTAGTAATTTGTACAATAATAATTTGCGACTCCATAAAATATATATTTATATTCTGGATCCTTATAAATAGAGAAGTCGATTTAACCATGTCCGTCTGTCCACCTGTTCGTGTGTTGGTTAAAATCAAATTTTCGTAGCTCACATAGGTCATTCAGAGTTGTATGTGGTATCAAACTTTAAAAAAAATCGGTACTGAAAACTGGCAATATCCATCAATAACCAGCTGAGATATATAAAGACGACCACCTATTTTTTTTTTTTTTTGGTATATAAAAAAATTATTTGTAACTGCTTTGGTATAAACCACAGACATGTGTAAACTTATTGGCCTAGAATTCGCAAACATATAGGCGAAAAACATATAAGGACAAAAATTTTTATCACAAATAAAAATTACTTTTTTAAGGCTTAAACATTTCAGACATGTTAATACATACATACCTACACATACATGGTGAAGGGTATATAAGATTTGACAGAGCCGAATATAGCGCTTTTGCTTGTTTTATTTAATTTTTTTTTTCATGTTTCAATATGTTTCATACGATCCCTCTTTAATGCAGTTAATTATAAATATTAATTGATCAATTAATGTTTCTCAAATAAACTTAAAATGCTATAAATTTACTTTATCTTTCAATAGTGACAAATGCTGGTTTTTCTAATAAATTCCGTCGATTATCCTTGTGCTGTCACTTACATAGTACATAAATACATACAGCAACAAATCACAAATAAGTTGGAAAACAAACACAGACAGACAATTATTACCTTCAACTTATTTAGCATTTACAAAACTTACTCACTTCCAGAACAACCTACGCACTTATTTTGTCATAAAAATTAAAACTTCTAGGTGCTCCCTTCTAATTTATGACAAACATAAATTTTGCAAATGTGATATTGTGATTTAATAAAAAAAAATACAAAAAACACAAGTAAGAAAATACATTCGCTCAAGCTCAGCCATATAATACCCTACACAATGCTGCTGGTTAATGAACTACGTAAATGTTGAAAATAAAACTTACAAACTGCATTTAAAAAAATTTTAAACAATGGGATATAGGATCATTAGAAAATATATTTTGTGTCTTTGTTCGCTTTTTGAAAATATTTTAAACGATTTATACAGGTTAAGATGATTTCCTGAAGTGGCCTTATATTGTGTTTAATTATTAGTCCCAATAGTATTTTACCACAACATCATTAATAAGCTTTTGTTCTTTTTTATGTTAAGCTTCATTGAATTAAATTAAGGCATTAAAAGATCCGAGTCATAACTTTAAGAGGTAACAAGTTTTGGAGCTTTGTGTAATAAGGAAACAATTTCAAGGGGTTTCGTCTTTTGGCAAAATTTTCGTAAAATGATTTCTAAAATTATAAACTCAATAATTTTGAATAAGCTGCATTGCTATTCTTTAAGGCATAACCCACTTAATATGATTTAGGGTATAACTTAAGTAAAACCCCTAACAAATGCAACCGCAAATCTAAGCAAAAACAAACGTAAATACATTTAATTAAATGTACAAAAGAACATAAAAATGTACAACAATTATTTTTACAGCTTAAGTTACATACTTGTTAATTTATTTATTTATTTTTAGTTTGTATTTATTGGTTTCATGTTTACAACAGCAATTACAATAACAAAAGCAACTACTGCAACAACAAATAGACGAATAGAAGCATGTGTTAAATTGTTATTGTTTTTCGTTATACATAGTTTTATTTTATGATCTGTTCACGTAAAAAGTAAACAAAACATTTAAAAATCTCATAAAATCGAACTTATAGTTGCAACACCCTACAGGCCAACCTCGGTTAGGTGTCGTTGCAATGTTGTTTTTTAACCGTTAAGAAAAAACACAATTAAGACAGGATCTACAAAAATGCTTGTTAACAAGAAGTAGCGTTATATTTAGCTGTGCCAAATCTTATATACCCTTCACCATATGTGGTCCAATGGTCCAATTTTTTCAAATATATCTGTAATTTATCTCAAAGCTGCAAAACAATAATTTTTTGGTGTAAAAAAAAAGAAGCAGCCAGCGAAAGGATTTCCAAACGTTTGATTGAAAAAATAAATATTAATCAAACAAACGATTTGGGAAAATGAAAAAAATTACTTACAATTCTAATTCCAGTGGCGTTTTTTAAGCTGACTCCTTTTAAAGAAATATTTCGTATTAAAAGGTTTAGTTCCTCGTAATTTAGTTTATAAATTTTTGTTGTGTTTAGAACAAACCCAACTTAGTTTTAAACAAATGTTGTCCACATTAGGATCTAGTCCACAGAAAAGGATTTTTTTAAATTTCACTTCAATGTCAATTATCTTCAATATAAAAATGAAATGGTCCATGTCTGTAGCCGCATCACTTCAGAACGGCTAGATCGATTTGCCTGAATTTTTTTTTTGTTTGGTTAGTAATTTTCAGGAGACGGTTTGTATGAAAAAAAAGAGGATGAGTGGCACCTCCCACACATTTTCAATACATTTTATGATATGTAAAGGGAACTTATATCATTTTCCTTATTCGAGCCAAAAATTTTAAGGATCGCATCAGGGGGTGTGGTACCGCCCATACAAATCAAACATATCTTATACCATATTTTGTAAACTGTTATATCTATCGCCTCAAATTTTTGTACGATCAATTTTTATATCACTTTTTTTTTCGTGCCAAAAATTGAAAGAATCGGAGCAGGGGGCGTGGTACCTCCCATACATTTTATTGCATATTTTAAAAACGAGGTGCGGCAATGTTCATGCAAAGAAATATTTTATTTAAGATATTTGAGAAACTATAATAGCTGTCATCTTAAACTTAGCGTATTTAAGGTGGCGTTGCACCTACTATACAGCTCAATTACATTTCTTTAAATATATTGAGATCTGTTATATAATTGTATTGAAATTTTGTACCATTAACTATAATATAACTTTCCTTACTCAAGCAAAACTTGCCTTGATCGGAGCATAGGTGTGGAACCGCCCATGGGAAGAAAATACATGAACTGAGATATTTGGGAGTCGGATATCTTGGAATTTATGAACGAATTCGCTAAAAAAGATTACTTTATTTACAAATTATATAAAAAGTGCCTCCTACTCACTTCTCATGTTTCCTATGTTATCTTGGCTACTAACTATTTTCGTAAAACTTTCATGCGAATCCGGGGATAAAGAGGAAGAAAAAACGTTGATTTAAGACTAATTTTGAAAACTAAAAATCATGTGTAAAAAATAAAAATATTTAAAAAGTAAAAATGTATTGTTAATCAAAATAAATACTCATATAAGACATAAAATATCACGCAGAAATAATAAAAGTGAACAAATAATTTTGGACGCGTAAATATTAAATTTTGATCTATGTATGTGCCACGTAAGTGGACGAAATTAAAATCGGTTTGGTTTTAAATTGAAATAAATGGAAATGGAAAAGAGAGTCGTGAAAAAATTGAACAAATTTATAAAAAAATCAAAAACAAACGCATATTTAGTGAGGACACAACAAGCCGACTGCAGGCTTAAGTGTATGTCCTACGGGACATGAGACCTTCCCAGGCTCCCTACGACGAACTTCCTACATACCTACCTGAGGACAGGATATAATAGTATGTACTCGTTAAAACAAAACTTATGAATATAACCTAATTTAAATATTTTAATGCTGTAAACACTTAGACAACAGTAGGCTACCGACCACAACCTGTTAAAACTTACTTATACACACGTATATATGAAAACGATTTTTTGACGCCTTCGACCACCGTTGCCGCAGTCAACAACTTAGGCCAATTTCTATTTTCGTAAGCGACAATGAACAGATATTAAAAAACGTCATATAAATTTAGTTTAAAAAATTTTATTTAACAAAAAATAATATCACAAAATTGAAACATTACAAATGCATTAACAATCAATTGAAGTTACCTATTAACTTATCATTTGTAGTCCTGTAGCCCGCAGTTGTCTATATTAAAAAATTATAAAATTGTTTTAGCTGTATAGGGAGTGGTACTTAATAGTCGATAGTGACCGACTAATTTTCCTATTGGCTTTGCTTCATTTTAATGACCACTTGCTATATTAACTAAAGGGAGTGTGTAGAACGGTCTCAGAACAAATACACTGAAAAGGAAATAGTAATACAAATTGAGTTTATTTTGTTTGGTAGTAAAATGGGAAATAACTTTTTATTATGGGAAGCACTACTAGACGCAAAACGAATATATCAATATGCGAATATACCTTCTCACACTTGGTAATTTACAACGCACTAAAAATTAAATAGGAAAAGGAGAAAACAATTGTTGTTGTTTTTGCAGTCATTTTTAATGTTTTTTTTTATTTAAATAATATAAATAAGTAAAAAGTTTGTTTGCTTGGGTAATGTTGTTGCTTTAGTTACTTTTGCACAGGCATTAATGTGTCAAGTCAATATTGTAATGACAGCTTATGATGGCCAAATACATAATAAAAACAAAATTAAACTAGTAAGAGCGCTATATTCGGCTATACCGAATCTTATAAATCCTTCACTACGTTCTCTATGTGTGTATATTAGTAAAATTTTTTCAAAATACACAAACATTTTTTTGCTTTTTTTTTCCCAATATAATCATTTTTGTATTAAAAAAAACAAAAAAAAATAAAAATTTTTTTTGTTTATATCTCGAAAAAAAAATTTTTTTTTTGCTGAAAAATCGAAAAATTTTTTCTTTAAAATTCCCTAAAAGACATGTCTTACACATATATGTATATAATAATTTTAAAGTAAAAAAAAAAAAAAACTTAAAAAAA
>NDXZ01017192.1:0-10651 GCA_003055125.1 Paykullia maculata
AATCATACAAAAATGTTTAAAAGCCATAAGAGTTTTTCCGTTTTACCAGTTTGTTTTAGGAATGATAATAGGAAGGATAAAGACAGCAAAAATGGTAGACTACACTTGAAGAAAAAAAAAAACGGAAGGGATTTTGTAAAGTCATTATTTTAATGTCATTAAATAACTATTTACTAATAATGGATAAAGCAGCCCTCTAAAAAGCAGCCAATAATGTACTGTATTCGGCTTTCTAAAAACGACACTGAGGTTTGTTACCACTGTACGTTACGTTTTACAGAAACACTTAGAAAAAACCTTTAGAGTCAGTTTGAAACCCGTCATAATATTTATAAACATCCGTCGAAAATATAATTATTTATACTCAAAGTATGTTAACCCAAACGAGAATCATAATAATTCATTAAAATTGTTCCTAACATTTTCTTCCTTTTACAGAAACACTTAGAAAAAACCTTTAGAGTCGGTTTGAAACCCGTCATAATATTCATAAACATCCGTCGAAAATATAATTATTTATACTTAAAGTATGTTAACCCAAACGAGAATCATAATAAGTCATTTAAATTGTTGCTAACATTTTTTCGATTAACAGAAACACTAAGAAAAAGCCTTCAAAGTCGGTTTAAAAACCGTCAAAAAATTCATGAATATCCGTCGAAAATATAATTACTTATACTTGATGTATGTTAACCCAAATGAGAATCATAAAACCAATTTAAGTGGCTGCCAAAGTGTATGTTCTTTCTTCATATTTTTTGTTCAACGTAAGTGTTTTTATTTTGGTTTAACTTTTGTTCTCCCCAGCGGATTCTATTTCAGTGTGGCGACAGCTTGTGTGCGATGGTTCATTCTTCTTCGGCTACTTTGGAGACTCCATTTTGTAGCACTATTAACAGACCTTTGTGGGCACCCTAAGGACTTCCTTTTTTAACTCTATAATTCTTTGTATACATCCCACTATTTTTGCAGCGCTGTGATCTTTGCTCTTAAAGCTTCATAAAATTCGTTTTTTTCTCTTACAGCTTGATTTTTCGTTTAATAGCTCTATCCTCTCCCCCTCCTTTTTTTAGATCAGATACTGGCCTAGCTCTTTGTTGTAAGTAAATAATTTTAATAACTTTCAAACTTTTCTTAAACTGAAACTTGAAACTAAAAAAAAAACAAACAAAAGAAAAGATCCACTTAAACATAAACTTAACAAAGACTAACTTGTAATTAATATTGCAAACAAAAAGAAAATGAATATAGACTAGTTTGCAGTTTGTACATAATAAAAATTAATATGCACAATATTTTGCTAGACTTTACGACCGCACTACTGGCGTTACTGGTCCAAAAACCATTAGAATGCAGAGAGAGGGGTGTTAGTAGCGCCCATCTTAACTGCAACGTAAATTATATTTGTGGTTCTAGTAGATGGTTTTGATATTGTGGTCTTTTTTACCAGCCACTTAACAATGTATTGGTATTTTGTACTTTACTCTTTATTGCATTGAGTAACTTAAATGAAAACAGCGGCATAGACAAATGCAAAAATTTTTAGGAAATGCTACACATACCAACTCCGGTTATGTAAGTGATAGAGAGCAATCTAATCATTATGACCACAAATATGCATGTATGTATGTAAGTGTAAATGTACTCTTTGGCTGCCGTTGCTGGAGTAATAGACCCTTTGCAAATAATCGAACTGAATAGCATAAGTGGAATGGTTAAAGAATGGCAAGACGTAGCGGGGTAAGAGAATGTTTTTCGTATTTTGTATTGGTATTTGTTACTTAATGGCCATTTAGTTTTTGTTTTATAGTTGCAGTTAAAGCTTTTGTTTTCTAAAAGGAGGACTAAAATTTATAGCAGAAGAATATTTTAGCTGTTGCTCTGCTTGTTATTGCTGCTATTTGATTGACTCTGTTTGTACGTTATTGTTGAAATATTGTGTGTTGAAAAAAGATTTATAGTAATTCATTGTTGTTATTAAATAATGTTGTTTAACAGACGATAAACAAATTTGTTTATATTTGTTAGCAATATTTATGGCCACAATATTAAAGGAAAAATTAAAGTATTAAAATGTATGAGATATTTTTAGGACTTAACTTTTTGAAAAAAGGATTATTTGAGTTTAAGCAAAGAACAATTAAAAGCAAAGACTTCACAACTAGACACATACATTTATTACATATAAGCTTTTGGGCTTAGGGAGAAATCTACTAAGTATGTGATTTTTCCTAGCCAGCATTTAAATTTCCCTCTAAAATAAATTGTTTGCTTTTTGTAAGAGATGCCACGTCTGTACATAATATAAATACAATTGAAGTGTTAAAAGACCTTTTAAATAATGGCGAAAGACCTCTTTAGGGTATTGAATAGTCAGGCTCAGCCGAGTATAAACTTTTGCTCGTAATTTTCGTTAAAAAAGTCGATCTTCGTTATTATTTATATTCAGATTTAAAACTTTTATACATTACAGTCTGCTTTGGTTTTGACTGCTTTTTCTACATTTTACAAAGACATTGTGTTAAAATAATTTAATTTCTATTAAAATGTATAAAATAGTTTTAGACTCGATTTTTTATACAAAAATTCTTTTAATTTTTGCATAATAAATTTTGTATAGTTTTCCTTTGTTGTTTCTTTTTTATTAGTTGGCTGATGTTTTACATTGCTTTAAAACTTTCTCCTTTAGCGTTAACAAAAACCGCAGCCCTTTTTTTGCCTTAAAAACGTGCCTCGATCTATTTTTCTTGTATAACTTAACGCCTTTTTGCCTAAAGCAAAACATAAAAAACTTTTTTTGCCTGCTAAAGTAAAATTCAGAAAAGAAAAGAAAAAAAAAACTCAACATAAATAAATTAATTACAATTTAACTGCATTTTCTGTTGAATAATTTTCCATTTCTATTTATTAAAATTAAATAGATTTTTCTTTCGTATTATTTATACATAAGTGCAAAGGCAGAAAATGTTGTAAAAAAATCTAAAAGGAAATGAATACTCAAACACTTGAATTGCGTTGCTTTTCCTCTTCTGCATAATAATACAACGAAGCACATCCTTGTTTAAGGGGTTTTGTGCGCTTCCTTAAACACCCTTTACACATCCTTATACACCTTCCATTTTATGTAAAATGGAAAAACGAAGAAAAAAAAGCGAATTCTGAAAAAGTATGTCATCGTTTTGGTCTCTAAGACATGAAGTGGAGACATAAAAGAAGTAATAATGCAATGACGAAAGAAAGAGGAAAACAATTTGGTTGTGCTTCATGTAGTGGCTTTTCTACTTGATGCTATTTGCAATTTAACGGAATTGCAATTCGAAAAATTGCCTCCTTTGCGCTCCTTTTTTTTATTTTCACTCATTTTCTGCTTTCAAATATTGTGCTAGAAAAGTTATTTAAGAGCTTAAGGTGACCAATTGTAGGACAAAAATGTATTTAAGGAAAACTAAAGTATTTTGCTTAAGATTGCTTTACTAAAAACTGGGGGCAAATTACGGCATTCGATATCGATTGAGTTTTCTTTATATTTGGTTAAGGAATTCAAATTAGAGTTTTTTATTTTCTGTCGATATCGAAAGCTGTGATTTGCCCGCAGGATTTAAATTTATAGTTTGAACCTTAAACCTCTAGACTCTATGATTATTGCCTAGTTTATAGTTAGGGCTTTAGTTTGGTCCGGACTTTAGTTTGGTCTAGTGAAAGTTACAGATAAATTTATTTATGTTTCAAACTGTTGGTCTTGTTTAATTTTATTTTATAAAATATATTCATGCTTATTTTGTTTAAGTTTGTATGCGTAAGCCTTAAAATGCATACATCCGTCTGTCTCTGTGTATGTGTGTGTGTGTATTCGTGTGCATGTTTAAACATTTTCTTATACAAATTGACCCAATAAGATTTTGCTCTATTTGTTATTGTAAGTACTAAATTTCTCCCTCTTCCCACTCTTCATCACTTTGAAAATCTCTATTCTCTATTAATATGTCACTATATATTGCAGTTGTATGTTTAAATGATGAGAATTATTGTTGTGGTTCTATGCACTTACGTATGTACGTTCGTAGCGGACGTGTAAGCAGAAGAGAAACGTGTTGTATATTGTTTTTGTTTTTTATTTTGTTTTTGGTTGTTTAATATTTTCATGCCATACTGCTGCTTTTTAGCAGTTTCACTTCTTGTAACAACTGTTTGCTGCATTTAAAGGACCATTGAAATTGTTTACGCTGAATGAATATTTTACTTGTCTTTAGCACACGTTGCTTGGCGTGATAGTGACTCGATCTGCTTTTTACTACAGCTAAAGAAGTTTAAGGGAATTTTATCTATTTGTGTGGGGGTGTGTGGTTTGTTTGTATGTATAGATTTTGTTAAAAATTGAAAATGCATTTACTATGTTGTATTTGCAGCTGCAGGAAGTTCAATTTCCGCCTTTTCTTCTATTCCATTTAGATTTCCTCTAATTGCAGTTTTACACAACCACAATCAATTTGTTGAAATGAAATTATAAATAAAAACGCAATAAAAATAATAAAAATATATATATATATAAATCAAACATTCACATGCACTAAAATACAAACAACTACAAAAAATAATAAATAAAAATTAAGTTTAAGATTAAATTTATTGAGCACATTTGTGGGTGGGGTTAAATATGTATGTCAGCCTTTAAATATCAACTTAAAAATATAACAGTTACTTTCCTTAGGATAATTTTTTATTAAAATTTAATTCGTACTTTTTTCCTTTTTTTTCTAAATCATTCTATTTCGAAGGTCGTTATTTCCTTTTTATCATTAATCACTTTCAGTTTTCAATATTTCCATAATCCAATCTTATACTAAAACATATACATACATACATATAATGTATGTTTTTATTGTCCTTAACGATCAATTAAGTTTACATTCTCAATTTTCCCTTAAGTAAAAGCAAACGATATGTTTGAGTATTTGATTAATTGTTGAAATAAAAAAAGAAAAATGTTTTTTAATTTCCTCCTGTTTACATTGAATTAAAGAGAAATAGTACATAGACACACACCAGAAACAAAATTCTAATTTTGAAAAATTGTCTGCATAAGAAGAAACCAACTTTCGTTTGTAATTGTGATTGTTAACAGAATATGCACTGTGTAACGATTGAAAAAAGTTATTCGAATATATTTTTTTTTGTAAGAAAGTTTGGATAAACCTTTTTGTAAGACTTAACAATTAGCGTAATCACAATCCAAACTAAAACTATTTAGTGTGGTTTTAAAAAAATTAACGAAACTAAACCACTCTCACCATAAATGTCTCAATTAGGAAATACATTTTTAACTAAAACAAAAAATATATAGAAACAATTTTAAACAGAAAATTTTGCTGATAAAATTATTTTATTGTAAAGTTTGCATTAGAATCTATATTAAAATTTTTTTCTAAATAGCATTAAAAAAACATTGCGTTGAAATTATTTTCCTGAGAATATTTTGTAAATACATAGAAGTTTTCTTTGTAAAAAAAGTTTTGGATACAATTTTTTTCTTAGAAAATTTTGCGGATAAAAATTTTTTATAGAAAATTTTTCGAAAAAAACAAAACAAACAATTTTGGCATAAAATTTTTTATAAAAAAAATTTGCGGATGGAATTTTGTACAGAAAATTTTTGCGGATAAAATTTTGTATAGAAAAAAAATCGGATAAAATTAAAAAAAAAAATTTTGCAAATAAGATAAGATTTTAAGATAATTTTCGAGGTTAAAAACCTGGCAGGTAATATTTATTCTTTAGAAAATTTTACGGATAAAGTATTTGTTGTAGAAAAATTTGCGAATTAACTTTCTCTATAAGACACTTTTAGACAAAAATTTTATTTAAAAACATTTTGCAAACAAAGTCGTGTCTACGTAAAACATTTTTTTTAAGAACTTTTGCAAATAACATTTTTTTCTGCAGAAAACTTTATGGCTTAAAATATTTCTACAAATTATTTAAATATAAAATTTTCGCTAAATATTTATGAATAAAAGGAAGTGAGTTTTCAACATTAAAATTAGTCTATAGAAACATTTTTTTGATAAAAATTTTATAACAGAAAATTTAGCGATTATGACACACACTCAAGAAATTTTAGACTGGATTATTGTTTTCTATATTGTTTTTATTATATTTTAGCTTTGATTAGCAACACTGTTTTTTAAAAACATCATAACATAACTAAACAGGTATTTGTAAGGATTGTTACAAATGTGTATTCGTTTGTTTTTACGTGTGTGTGTCTATAAAAGATATCATACAAGCACATACATATCAAGGAAACAACAACGTGAGAAACATGTAAAGTATAACAAATTGAGAAAACTAACACAGAGATACACATCAGCTCACTCACGATAAAATTCTACCCTTAACACGTGTTTGTAAAATGTTCCAAATAATACATAGAAACCAGACACAATTGTTCAGAAATGCACCAAAAAAATAAATGACTGACTGGCTGGCTGAATGGCATGAACGAGTGACTAAAAGCATTAGTGACACGTTGTTCATTTATAGGTTTGTGCTATTCGTTTGATAACTAAACAATGTCAGGCATTTTCTTTTATTTCCTCTTGCACTCCTTTTTACAACACATAACTAGTTAGATCTGGAGCAAGTTTACACACTTATCGAAGCACACATTTACAACAATAACGCCATTGATGTTGATGTTGCAAGAACAAGTTGAATGTGTGTGACATATGACTTACAGATTGTGCTAAGACTCTGGCAAGAAGTACAAGTGATAGAGAATAAAAATCAACTGGTTTAGATAACTATAATCATTATAATTCTACTACTTTTACATGTTAAAGACAAATAAAAAAAATTAAATCTAATTCAGGTGAAGCAAAAAAAGATTGATAGAGAAATTAAAAAAAAATTAAATGATGATTTAATCGATCAGGTAGTAAATATAAAAGGGAGCACAGAACTTCATTTTGGCCACTTAAGAAAAATTTAATTTTAATGATTAACTTCTAAAGAAGTTTAGTCAAAGACATTGTTGCCAGTTAAACATCTTATGTATGCTAAAGGCTCGTGTGACTGGATTTTATGTGAACACTGTTTTAGCTAACCCTGCTACAAGTATTTATTTACAAACAAATAAACCAAATATCAATTCATCATGACAGTCATTATTCATAAAAATAAGTCAGTCAGGGATTAAATCCACACAACATAAATGCCACATGAAAAAAAAACGTACAACAACATATTTTAATGTCAAGAGAAAAACAAAGGAAAGAAAGCCGAAAGTAAACAGCGATAACCTTGCACTCTCGTTAGTCAAGAGAAGAGTGTTAATTTTGTATTGATTTCTATAAATATTTTGTCCTTCCTGGCAAAGCTCGATTGATTAATGATTGATTTTTTGTTGTTGTTATTTTATTGTTTTCTTTATTGTTGCCATGATTGAAATAAATATGTAAATCAATCATTTGTTAGTTGGAGGTTAATAGTTAATAAGATAAGATGACATTGAACTTAAGATGTTTGTTTGAATTTTTTCCTTAAAAAACCTTGTTTTAAGGGAAAATTAAATATTAAAAGATAAGTTTAAGAAGGGCAATAAATATTTACCAAAATATATTAAAGTATAAAATTGCTTGAAAAACTTAAATTAGGAAAACATGTTTTTACACTATTTAAATATCCACCTGTGATTGATAATTTAGGCAAAACATTTTATTAATTTTTTTGTTTTAAAAAGATTAATTAAAAAATAAATTGCATTTAATGGTAATAAATTGAAATCTTTATGGATTTCTACACAGCTGTAAACTGAACTTTTATGGTATAACGCAAATGAGAAATCCGGTGGTGCAAAGGCAGCATAAGAGAGCTGAAATATTAATAAAGTCCCTGCATTGATTATTACAAGTCGAGTTGTTACAGTCTACGTTTGATTTAAGTGACAAAAACATACATTTAAAATTTGAGATTTGAAAAAAATTTTATTGAAAACGAGTTTTAAATTTTCTTAAAACTCATAAACATTAACTTCTACAGGCTACAGACAATATTAATTGCAGAGATTATTAGATTAGATTACAGTTTAAGTAACATCAACAAAATATATATACAATTAATACAGAAACCTATATATGTAGGTAAACTACGAAGTAGGCGTTAAACTACCAACTAACTAAGAAAAAATGTAATTGACCAGTAATTATCAGCTACTGACATAGGGAGCACCCTCTGTTTGATGTGTTCACCTGTCAAATGGCTTCCACTATCGGGTACTGTCAGATTTACTGCTAAAGCAACTCTTTCCGAAGACACCGAGAAAGCCTGACAATTTAAGTATCCTACGGTGACTTCAGAAAGAACAGGCATAAAATGCTGGACACACACAACTTCCCATAGTTAATGCTTTGTTAAAAACACGTTAAAAATAAAATAATGTTTTCAAAACATTTTCCACAAGTTATGCACAATAGAACAGCTAACGCTAAATACACCCCAACTATGAAACTGTATACCAATAGTTTTAATTTTCATACTTAGGAGTAACGGGTGTAAATAAAATCCTGTTGTTATAGACTTGCAAATACTTTAAATGAGATTAAATTAAACGCACCGTAACTATCGAAAGTTTTGTTCATTTAATATAGAAAATAAAATCTGTAGACTAAATCAAGATAAATAATGTTCTTTCCAGAACATAATGTAGTAGGATACTACAGTAATTAATAGCCTATAGAGCCTCTAATATCTTAAAAATTCCTACTTGCTATAACCATTTGTAGGTGAATTCCATGCATTGCCAAAAATCCTTTAGAAATGGTTGAGGATTTCTGTTTTTGTCTTTCAGTGTCTGAATTATTTTTAATTCCGTCACATTAAACTCAATCGCAAAAAGTTGTCAATATTGAAGCTAAATGTCATTTCATCATTTTAATACATGTCTGGCTGTCAAACAGTAAATCTACTTTTCTCTAAGAGAATTTTCAAATTTGCTTTCATACATATATTTTTAGACTCATAAATTTACGCACTTTTCAGGCGTGCAAAGGGAAGAACGTACTCACACACACAGTAAATTTACATTTGCCATCAAACATGTTTGGAAAAACTTATATGTATTTAAGAGTGGGGGGACTATGTGCTTATTTCAATCCTTTTACATCCTTTTTGCCGCTTTTAGTGGTTTAACTCATTGTGATGTCGTTTATTTTGCTTTACATCCTCCAATATTGCCGAACAGTGGGTGGTTGTTGCTGATGATAAATGTTTCTGTTCTTTAGTGATAATCACTTGTGCTGTTGCCGCCAACTATTTGCTGGTTATTTTATTTTTGTAGCCCTTGTTGGCTGCGAAAATTTCACTTAAAGTTTCTATTTTTTTTTTATTGCAAAAATTTATGTAAAAGTGTTAACAAATTCTTATGTCAGTAGCTAGGGCAAGCAAGTGGCTTTTTGTAGCTTCGGGTTTTTTATGTAGTTTTTTTTTTGGTTTATGCAAAATAACGACTTTAAAAGTTTATTACAGTTGTTTTTGGTTAAAAAGTCCGTTGGGTTTTACATGTTAGCGAAAGTAAATAAGTGGAAAATGTTATTACGATATTGACAAGATGCTGAATGTTTTTTGGGCAGTTTGGCCATGTGAACGTACGTGTTGCAATGCGTTAAATTGTGCTCTAAATGACTGCTTTTAAATAGCTTTATGGTAAAATTAACAGAAACTCTTGCGGAATCATTTATATTATGCGTAAATGGAAAATTTCCTTTTTTATTACGAAAAATAAAAGATTAAGTTGTGTTATTACAAAAACAGACGATTAAATTATGTTATGTTGGGTTAACTCGATGGCAACCTTTAGTACAGTTGGAATTATGTGTGAATTTAAATCATATAATAAGTTGTTGCTTTATTAGTTTATAGCAGCGCACGTGCTTGAACTTAATATTAATTTTATCATGTTAATCATACCCTTGTTCTATTCTCTTAGTTCGTAATTGTTGTGGTTAATGCTGAAAAATGTGCTAAAAAATCTACTTACGTACACGTGTGTAGTGCCTAGGGCGTATAATTAATGTTCTGTTAGTTCACAAATTAAATATTAAGTAGACGTTCCGGGAGGGGAAAAATAGACGACATGGGATTTAGAGGACAGAAAAGTATGCTGTAATATTGTCAATGTATATTTTTAAGATGGTTAAGAAATACATATACAGTACCGTGCAATGTAACAGCTGTCAATAATTAAAGGAAAAACGAATTTTTATAGACATCTTCCTTCTTAGATACACGTTGCATTATTATTCTTGCCCTCTTGTTAATTTTACTATTTATTGTCCGTCAACAGGTTGTCATTTCGATAAAGGTCTAGGAATTTTTTATTGTCTCCACGTTGGAATCATTCATCACTATGAAAAATTTTAATGTAATTAATTCAAAAATTTGAAATTCTTAATAATTTTCTCTAACAAATTGAAGCTGTCGATAAATTTTCCAAAGGAAAAAAATTAATTAAAAAAAAAAATAATAAAAATCGAATTGTTAAAAAATCTGAGAAAATTAATCCATAAAATTAAAGTGCATTTTTATACCCTTCACACACACACATGTGTTATGGGTATATATATGTTTGTCATTCCGTTTGTAATTTCTTCAATAA